>JAUZND010006176.1:19961-31377 GCA_034780555.1 Coelogynopora nodosa | reverse complement strand
AAACAATTGATTATTGATTCGTGTTGTTATTTTGATAGTGAGTGAAATATCACAAGAATATTGGAAAATAGAACAAAGTTTGCTCACTTTTAAAACAAATTGTAACTTTTCTCAGTTCTTCTTAATGATTATCAAAATTGTGAAAAGTAATTATGCGTACACGTGACCAGCTAAACTTGTTCGCCACTTGTGATTTATATCACACTCGGCCTTCGGCTTCGTGAGTTATAAATACACTCGTGATAAAAAGACTTAGCTGGTCACTAGTGGCATAATGACATACTTTACATACATACAGATATTTATAACTACTCTACATAAGCTAAATAGGATTATTTAAACAATATATATATATATATATATAAATACGTTATCCTATCTTATAAAAATTAATAGTCAGCAATATTTTTAAATCGCCGATATTATAGATTAATTAGAATTACGTATATTTTTTTACATTTGTAAATACATATGATAAATATAATCTGTTTTAGAACAGTTGCGTTTGCATTATTCCTCTATGGTTAGTTAAGCTTTAGTAAATTCATTTTGAAGTTGTAATTAATGTATTGTATAACAAACTTCGTAATCTCTAGCTACTGTATTTAAATATTAATTTAAAACAATGAATTTACTGAATCTTTGAGAAATAAAAATATTCAACATAAATGTAGAATTTTTTTTTTAATCGAACGCGTTTTCGAGAACTTGTTCACTTTATCAAGGCATCATTTAGTATATCAAAATAACATAAAACAACTACTCAAATTTTAATTGAGTAGTTGTTTTATTATACTTTTAAAATAGGCCTTACAATCAATATAAATTAAATCAAGATAATCAATAGTTTAAAATAATTACAACAATTTATATATTACAAACAAATCATTAACGCAGATTTGAAAAATATTAATGTAATTTACAACAACAAAACAACTATAAAAATATTTGACTAAATCTCCATTACGTTTATTGGTGCCAGTAGGACTTCGAGTCTTAAAAAAAGAAATGAAAAAATCTTCCCGGGAGAATCATCTTTAGACCAGTGTGGGTTGGTATCTATTAGTGTTACTTTCATGTCATTTTCATTATGACCTGCTTTATTAAAATGTTTGGCAGTCTCGATGTTACGAGTTATTTTTATTTAAATATTAACCACATTCTGAAGTAGTAATTTATTCAAAACAATAAAATTCATTCAAAATATGAATAATAGAAAAATTAACAAAGGGAAATTAACCATATAGAGAAAAAAATCGTTCTTCAAAGTTAAAGAGATAATTCGTCATAGTATCTCTAAATTTCCTATTTTAAAAAAATGGATGAAAATATATGAGATAATACATATATTTTTAATTAGTGTTATACATAGCGTCCTGAAAAGTACTGAGGGTGATATATAAAACACAGAATGCAAATTATTATTTATAATATCCTATTTCTATGAGTATTTAAACAAAACAAATTAAAGTATTTAAATGTACCTCTTCTGTTCGGAAATTATAGATTATAAAAAGTATGTTTAGTTATGGTTATGGAATAATAATGGTTTTAGATGCGGACATAAACCGGTAAACAGCCACTGAGAGTTAACAGTCCCGAACCATTGTTTTGTCATTTTTCCTTCCTTTTTTATTATAAATATCAATTGTTACACGTGTTTTCTACATATATATATTATCCGGACTTTTCCCGATTATCCTTTTGCTTTTTTCGATTTGACAGACTTTTTTTAAATTC
Source organism: Coelogynopora nodosa (assembly GCA_034780555.1). Lineage (NCBI taxonomy): Eukaryota > Metazoa > Platyhelminthes > Proseriata > Coelogynoporidae > Coelogynopora > Coelogynopora nodosa. The sequence continues at coordinate 29,637 of JAUZND010006176.1, read as the reverse complement.
ACAGGTTTGACTTGCCATCTTATCACTCCAGGCCTGTTTTACATAGAGTACAAGCTATGTTTAGACTGTAAAAAAAATATATTTATATATATATATATTTGATGGTAACACATTTATTTTATTGGACCTTTGTGGAGTTTAGTCATGAATGTTGGTTTTTCTTTTAAACCGTCCTGATATTATTATAAAATGTTGTTTCTTATTTGACAGTCGCTTTGAGATTTCTGGTCCTTTTTATTAAAAAAAATTGTTTTGTGGTGATGTTAAGAATTTGAATAGAATGTATCCGTTTATATTCACTATTATTAGACTTAGAATGCATTTATAGGGCCCTATTCTAAGAACCCTATTAAATATAACACTTTACAATCTCTTCTTTTGCTATTGTAGTTTGTTCCATTGATAGACCATCGTTGCGTTAGCAACCGTCATTACCATACGTCCAAATATCTTAAATAAGCTGATGAAAATAGACTAGGTACCTATTTAAATTTAATTATCTTAAACTGACTTTAAAACTACTTTTATAATGTATGCAAAAACTTTGATAAAACGACCTGGGCGTACTACGCAACCAGTGACTTCAAAATATCACGTGACCCAAACATTAAATCAATAAGCTGCCGGTATGTACGAAATAATTTGTTTTTATTCATACGAATAGAAAAGCTCATAATACAATAGAATAGTGTATTAATATAGCTACTGGCAATGCTTTAGAAAGAGCGACTGTCGAGAGAAAGAAAGAGAGAGGGTGTGATAGATGAAATATAAATAGAGAGAGAGAGAGAGAGAGAGAAATACAAAATTAAAGATGACGAGTACAATAGTACGTAATTGACAAATAGGTGCCTTCACCATAGCTACCCTAACATAACAATAATATGTCTTGGCGGTGTTACCCCGGTAAATGAATAGTTGAGATTTCAATCATAATTTCAATTGCAGGATTACCTTATAGTCTACTCAATAGGTAATCGATTGATTTATTTCATATTTAATATTTAAGCAGACAACACACGTTAGGTGAGCATTTTATAGTAGAATCCAAACGTGTGTTTTTCTGTGTTTAGGAATTAAAAAGATTTTCGATCTCCTCATTTACAGACGAAGAAGTATGTCAGATAAGAAAGCGATCGTGAAAAGTGCCGACATGTCCGACGAAATGCAGACCGAGGTTGTCGAGCTGGCCATAACGGCGGTGGAGAAGTTCACAGTGGAACAACAGATCGCCTCCTACATACGCAACGAATTCGAGCGTAGATACTCCCCAACATGGCATTGTATTGTTGGTCGAAACTTTGGAAGGTTAGTCGCGCCAATTATATATACAACAGTTTTCCTGTGTCTCTTTTATAAAAATCGTTTTGATAATTGATAGTTATTGTACGATTAATTTGTATTTATTTAATGACTAGTTAAACATTTATATATAATATTTTTATTGCATATTACCATAAGATTTTTAAAAACAAATCCAAACTTGAACAATTAAATTTATTGAGTGGTTTATCTATTTATAAATACATATTATAATACATAAAATAGAAATTCCGTAATATTTAAGATCACTGATACTTTTTAAATATTATTATATGAAATTAAAACTGTGCATTTTATTAAATCCTACAATTTAAAGTATAATATTATGTATAATATGTATACAGGTTCTATAGATCTAATTCATTTTTCTTTTCTTTTCTACTTTTAATTGTCAATTGATCTGATGAAAATCATTATTGATTTTTGACATAATGTTTATATACACTAACTGTGTATATTATACAACCGCACACTTAACTGTCGTTTTATAAATATCCAATGAACGATTTGAAATATTATTTATAACACTCCCTAATATATATTCAATATATATATATTGATTCAATAATAATATTAATCTAGATTTCTTTTTCTAAATCTTTTGTTTTAGGCACACAAATGAGAACTTATTTTATTTTAAAATTGGAAAAGGTTGTGCTACCACCACTCAAAATGAATTTTAAAAGTATTTTAATAACTTCTGTATCGTTTATTTTGATAATTGAATAAAATATTAAAATGATTTGTTTATAAATTAAATTTTTATCAGAAATACAATGTATAATCATTTTAATTGGAATAAAATTTAACTATTTGAGTTAATATCCCCTCGCGCCGAAGCTTCATATTCTTTTTCGGTTTAATGTACAATACATAATCGCCTAGAAGTATGATCGATTATTATAATTTGGTCAATTGAATTTTATGTTTTTCTACTAAAAAAAAAAGTAAATGGAAGTTGACTAAAATATAATGTAATAAAATTATCAATATTAAAATCATATAACTACTGAATAAAACTGCATAAAACCAGACAACATTACATTGAAAACTAAATATTTTAAAATATTTAGGAATATTTATGTTTAATTATATATATATTTTTTTACTTAATTCATTATTACAGAAAAAATTTATTTATGTTAGTAACTAATATGGTAGTTGCCTAGCTTTATTATTTATTGTAATATTTACTAAAACCAAAATGATTCAAAGATATTTATACATACAAAACATTATCTAAAATTATGGCTTGCATTTATTTTTGTCATTGTTACCTATTTAACTATGATTAATATTACTTAAATAGTGTTTCAATTAAATACATTTGTAATCAGGTATTATTTACAAAGTTTGACATTTTAACATATATTCCATATGAAAAAATTATACTTTCTAAAATATTTTCTAATATAATGGATTTCATGATTTACCGTAAATGACGTCATTATTTGTCCAAAAATCACCAATTTTAGAGACCTTTGATAAATACGCTAAAAAATTGGCGTTTTGAAACTGAAACACTAAAATAGTAAAATAGTGTGTTAGTAACATCTAATCCAAATGTATGTTATGTTTGTAAGTTAACAAATCAAATTCAATTTCAAAAATGTATATTTTTGTATTGAAAAAATATTTGTTTATATTATATTGATGAAACTTACTTATTGAAAACTAGAAAATACTTTTTTTCGTTTTCATACCTTTTAAATAGGGCTTATATAAGTGGATTCAATATAGATATTTAAATAACAAATTTAAAATGATCTAGAAAGAAAATGTAAAGCCGATATACGTATTATTTAATTTAACACAATTGCTTGATTGTAATATAGATAGCAGACTTAATAATTACCAACAAGTGTTTTGAAACGCGGAAATATTTATAATAAAAATACAGCTTATTTAAAACCATTTATTCTCAATCGGCCGTCTTTTTGTACTGTACTGTACAGTACAGATCATATAATGAAATGTGTGTTAATTGCAGAACTCCTGGTTCACTCACTAACATAATATTGTTGAATTGTAAACGAGAGATCAGAAGTCGAGTGTTACCTAGTAACCATATGTATATGTATCAACATATTATTAAAACAATAGATGAGCTCGTTTGACTGCTCATAACAATGAGTGTATTTTCCGAATTTTTTATACTTTAATAGTATTATTATAATTATGAAACTATTTTTCATGAAAAATACACTAAAATTTTTTTTAAATATTTGAACAATTACTTTGTAGTTAATAATATGTTGTTTTAATAAAAAATCCGCCATTTTAAAATGTTACCGAAAGGACATCATTTAGAATTTGTTTATCCCATACATTATGAGTGATTTATAAAGTAATAATTATTCTGAACATCTAAATTCTACAATTGTTAACAATGAAATAATTATTTTAATTTTGACAACGATTTATCCTTTCAGCTACGTGACACATGAAGCGAAGCACTTTATTTATTTTTACCTTGGTCAAGTGGCAATTCTTCTGTTTAAAACTGGGTGAATCCTAGAAATGGAAGAGTCTCTTTTGAAACGAGAAATATCACTCATGTTATACACTTTCATTTTGTATTTCAAATATTGTGTAAAAAAGATTTGAATAAACATTAAATACACTTATTACAAATCTCATTTGTTAATTATTAGTTGATTTTAGTTACTCAATAAAATATTTATTTCGGTATTTCTCCGCGAAGCTGTATAAGATTCAAAATAAAATATGCTGAAGTGAAGAAAAATGTGAACGAATTTTCGTATAAACGCCACAAGAACACTGATTAACTTTTATTTACTTCGTATAAATATCACAAAAACACTGATTAACTTTTATTTACTTCGTATAAACATCACAAGAACACTGATTAACTTTTATTTACTTCGAATAAACATCACAAAAACACTGATTAACTTTTATTTACTTCGAATAAACATCACAAAAACACTGATTAACTTTTATTTACTTCGTATAAACACCACAAGAACACTGATTAACTTTTATTTACTTCGAATAAACATCACAAAAACACTGATTAACTTTTATTTACTTCGGCAATACAATGAAGTCATAGAATGATTACAGAAATGTATGTCAAATGAAAAGATGGTAAAAAACTTATATATACAAAAAATATCTTTTAATTCCTGTGATGTTTACAACTTTTTAAATATGATTCAAAACGTGCAAAAGTTATATATGATTTTATATTCACAAGTTATGTGAAAATATAAAGTACCACAGTGTTTCCAATCTTAACATATTGCTCGAGTGTTTCCTTTACCGAAGTAACAATGAAAATGTAAAAAGGCAGGATTAATTAATTATGTGTTCAACATGACATTGATTATAGTGCTACATAATGTTATTTCTTTATATTCATAGATCAAGTACTCATGAGAGTCATTTTTATCACAGAATTCTTATCTGTTATAATTTGGTAAATAAATGGCTTTGCATCAATGATCATGTGTTCGATAGTTAATTGAAGTAGATCGAATCGAAGTAGAAGTTAATTGAAAATAGATCATGATGTAACGACTGGATTCACAAACAGCAAGGTGAAAAGGACACTGAGGTAAAGGATAAGTACTCTGCATGAGGTAATTGTTTTCTATTAATTGCCCAAAGGGTCCAAATGCAAAGTCATAATTCAAATGTATGGCAAAGATAGACCCAAAGTATTGTAAATATTGTGTCCGCACAGGCAAAGTTAAAAAAAGTCAAGTTCAGGGTCACTGAGGTTAATTGGAAAAAATTGTAACGGTCTTAGGAAGTTTTGTGCCAAGTTTCGTTGTTATACCTTTTTACACACTCCTTATGACAATTCTAGTGTTATAGTGGCCCCTATTTGCGTTATATTAGACGAATTGCCTATTCATGCTGTATGCGCATTTATATATTTTACGCATATTTACGATATTAGGATTTCAGTTATATCAAGACAATTAGATATAAATTAATAAATTGTACACTTTTCCACCCTTTGTGAACAATTTAAAAGCATAAAATATCATGACACAGTCAAAGTGTGAATATATTTGAAGTGTCATAAAACAATTTTTATTCAGAATTGATACCCATAAACAAAAGGAAAGGTGGATAGTTTATGTACAACAAATATAGTCAAATCTGAACATTGTGTTTTTGTTTTGAACTAATCCATTTAGAATTTTTCAGATAATATAATTTACAAATAAATAAATATAAAAATATACATTATTTTATGAAAATTTAGATGAAAAATATCGTATATCATATGAAGATAAAAATCAATGGTATATTAATGGTAATCGTTAATCATTAATAAATTAATCATTAATGGTATTTTAATGAGCATTGTGTTGCAACCAATTCAATAGTTTAGAGACTTCAGACTTATGACCCATCATGTTACTCGCAACTAATACAATAGTTAAGCGACTTCAGACTTATGACCCATCATGTTACTCGCAACTAATACAATAGTTAAGCGACTTCAGACTCATGACTCATCATGTTACTCGCCTCATATTAACAGACATTAAGAAACAAGAGTAATTGAATACGAGTATTTTAAAAGAAAAATATATATACTGAGAACATTCATTTTTGGCAGATGTAGATGGTAAAAACTCAATAAATCTTTTTAGGAAGAGAAATCATGGTGCATTTATTCAAAATATTTCAATATTGATCTTTAATTTAACAATTTATTGTAGTTTTATATAAATGGTTACTTTTTTTTGGTTATTTATATAGAAACTTTATTTATAAGCACTGCTACCTTTTGTGGTTTGTTTCAAATACATAATGTTTAAAAATGCTCTTTATTTCACTGGACAAACATCCATGCAGATATTATTTTTCTGAATTTATAGGAGAAAATTAGACAAAAAATCGATTGAGATTAATTCGAAATAGGGAGTAGGCTATATAAAATTACACATAGCTACTAAATAAGCGTCTTTAAAAGGGTGCGGTGGGGAGGTTTAAACCGCTTACTCACTCCGTCTCCTTAAATATATCTACACCAACACAACTTTCATCTTATTTGACTTTCAAACTTTACATATTAAGATAATTATAACTCGATTATTTACTTCAGTATCATTGAGTAGTTTTTTGACTCATTGAAAAACATTTTAAATAAAAAATTATCATTGAAATAAAATAAAATAAATTAAACATATACATTATAAGAAACTGACTATGAGGAACTTTATACGCGCATTATAAATTATTAACATTATATAACATGATGGGTCATAAGTCTGAAGTCTCTAAACTATTGAATTGGTTGCGAGTAACATGATGGGTCATAAGTCTGAAGTCGCTAAACTATTGAATTGGTTGCGAGTAACATGATGGGTCATAAGTCAGAAGTCGTTAAATTATTGGATTTTCATCTTCTAGCAGGGGACAAGGTCAATTTTCACATCAATTCAATTGCTAGTAATTAGTAATAAATCTTACAATTTTTACGAATTGTTTAATATATTTCTAACAGTACTTTTTCGCTTACATGGCCTAAATTGTTTTTGTTTTAAATTTAGCTTTAATGGTTTATATATAATATATAATACATATCTTTGTTAATTATTTTAATAAAAATACAATTTGGGATCAGATTAATAAACACATTTTCTAAAAATCATTTTATTTTGTTCCTTTTTTGTTGACAATTAGTGAAATTAGTGATAAAGTGTTTACACATATATTATATTCGATATTTTTCATCTAAATTTTCATAAAATAATGTACATTTTTATATTTATTTATTTGCATATTATATTATCTGAAAAATTCTAAATGGATTAGTTCAAAACAAAACCAAAATGTTCAGATTTGACTAGATGTATGTTGTACATGAACTATCCACCTTTCAATTTTCAACAATAAAAATTGTTTTATGACATTCTAAATATATTCACACATTGACTGTGTCATAATATTTTATGCTTTTAAATTGTTCATAAAGGGTGGATTGATATAACCGAAATCCTAATATCGTAAATATGCGTAAAATATATAAATGCGCAATACAGCATGAATAGGTAATTCGTATAATTTAACGCAAATAGTGGCAACTATAACACTAGAATTGTCATAAAGAGTCTGCAAAAAGGTATAACAACGAAACTTGGAACAAAACTTCCTTAGACCATTACCAGTTTTTTCCAATTGACAAAGTTGACATTGACCTCAGTGACCATGAATTTGACCTTTTGAACTTTGCCTGTGTGGACACAATATTTACAATACTTTGGGTCTATCTTTGTCATACATTTGGCGTATAACTTTGAATTTGGACCCTTTAGGGCAATTCAATTAGCAATTTCATGAGAATAGGGTGTTGTCCATGGCGGTAGAATGTTGTCCATGACGATATGATCTTTTCCATGATAATAGGATAGTGTCGATGACGATATGATGTTGTCAATGACGATGGGATGTTGTCCATGAAGATATGATGTTGTCCATGACAATAAGGTATTGTTCATGACGATAGGGTGTTGTCCATGACAATAAGGTATTGTTCATGACGATAGGGTGTTGTCCATGACGATAGGATGTTGTCCATGACAATAAGGTATTGTTCATGACGATAGGGTGTTGTCCATGACAATAAGGTCTTGTTCATGACGATAGGGTGTTGTCCATGACGATAATGTCTTGTTCATGACGATAGGGTGTTGTTCATGACAATAAGGTCTTGTTCATGACGATAGGGCGTTGTCCATAACAATAAGGTATTTTTCATGACGATAGGGTGTTGTCCATGACGATAGGATGTTTTCCATGACGATAGGATGTTGTCCATGACGATAGTGTGTTGTCCATGACGATATGATGTTGTCAATGACGATGGGATGTTGTCTATGACAATAAGGTGTTGTCCATGATGATTGAATGTTTTCCATGACGGTGGTATGTTGTCCATGACAATAATGTCTTGTTCATGACGATGGGATGTTGTTCATGACGATGGGATGTTGTTCATGACGATGGGATGTTGTCCATGACGATAGGATGTTGTCAATGACAATAGGGTGTTGTCCATGACGATAGGGTGTTGTCCATGACGATATGATGTTGTCAATGATGATGGGATGTTGTCCATGACAATAAGTTCTTGTTCATGACGATGGGATGTTGTCCATGGCGATAGGATGTTGTCCATGACAATAGGATGTTGTCCATGACGATAGGATGTTGTCCATGACAATAGGATGTTGTCCATGAAGATATGATGTTGTCAATGACAATAAGGTCTTGTTCATGACGATGGGATGTTGTCCATGACAATAGGATGTTGTCCATGATAATAGGATGTTGCCCATGACAATAGGGTGTTGTCCATGACGATGGAATGTTGTTCATGACGATGTGATGTTGTCCATGACGATAATTCCACAACAACAATTTTTGCTTTCTTTATATTTTTTCTATAGATTTATTTCCAATTTTCGTAATTTTACAATCTGCGTAAATATCAATTCACATATAGAATACGAAACTATTGAATAAAACTACAAATATTGAACTTGGCTACTTTCCTGTATTATATTGTATTACTACTTACTTCTAATATTACACAGTGAGTCAGCATATATACATATATGTATATCTATTATTCTGAATGACAATGACGAATTTAACAATATTAAAGCATAAATATTTATTGGATCTAATATATAACTTCGTATTACTATAATATAAATTTTGTATTACATTCTGACTTTGTTGCAAACTATGGTGCCATTATTATCACTTCAAAGCTCTACTTATCATGCTATGCCTTACCTCGATTCCCATTATGGTACTTTTATTACTTTATTATAAAATAAAACGTTATTATTATTTTAATGATGTGTAAAATAATTGTGTAATACTATTAATCCAGATCATTGATAATTTTTATTTTTATTTAGCAATAAACCTAACTAAATTGAGATATTAAAACTTACAAAATCATACCTCACATTTTATATGCAATATGTACTTAATAAAAATCTATTTGAAACACCGTGGTATATAACAACAATATTATATGAATGTTTGCATTACGGTAACAAACTTCGTATATTATTTTGAAAAGTTACATTTTTAATGTGACATGTTACTTTTGCAGACGAGTGTTTCCTATTGATCAAATATTATTCAAAAGTAATATATTTCAATATAGATTACTTATAAATTTATTACTTGTTACTTATAGATTACTTGTATAGATTATTTGTAAAAATGTATTTTTTTTGTATCATCCGAGTTACATACGATGTACATACGAGGTACATACGAGGTACATACGAGGTACATACGAGGTACATACGAGGTACATACGAGGTACATACGAGGTACATACGAG
>JAUZND010006175.1:0-10877 GCA_034780555.1 Coelogynopora nodosa | reverse complement strand
AAAGTCATGAAATTTCAAGGTCAAATTCGTTTCGGTTAAAAAACGGTAGCATTTTGAAAGTTGCTGGGGCATAAAATACCCCCAAAAAGCGTCTAACCGTTAAGAAAGTAATAATAATATAATATCTTAAATTATAAAATTACTTATAAACCTACCGATTTCAAACTGTCAGACACCACAGTAGTGAAATTTCTGGCATTTGTATGCTTTTTGAAGGCTCTTATCAATAACAATGCAATTTGCCTATGAAAATCCAGAGGTAAGAACAATTGGGTGGATGTCTATAAAAATGGTGGAAAAACAATTACATTAAAAACAATGGCATATAATAATGTAAAGAAATTTTTAAAAAAATATTTCGTTAAACTCACTTCACTGACAAAATCCCAATTCATATGACTTAGAATGTACCGACACAGTTGATTAGATAACGATCCAATTGGTGTGTTCAACAGCCAATCAGAAAGAAGCTTGATGTAATCTTCATCGGGAACGAATAGGTAGAATGGCAAATCACGAAAGAGGAAGAGGGCCGCCTGTATAAATTGAAAACATTTAATTAAGTAACATTAACGATAAATTTATTATGATGAAATATAAAATATATATCTACGATAATTAAATTTAAATAATTACCTTAGCCTAAATGTTAACCCTAAAGCACCAAATGGCGTCCAATTGAACCACCTGGCCTAGTGCCTTACTTCTCAAAATTTACTTTGTTCAGAAATGTTTAGTATACCTGAGTAACCTATCAAAATTGTTAAAGCAATTTCGATTCTAAATATGTTTGTAGAATCTAATCGAGAATTTTATGCTTAATACATGACTCAAAATTTGGGGGAAAAAAGCTTTTTAAAAATTGTTCTAATTTTGTCTATATATCAAAAAGTGTTTTAGCTTTTAGGATAAACTTTATCCTTATCAATTTTCTGTTATGTAAATAATTTAACGTTTACTGATAACTAGTATAATGTCATTAGTGATAAAAAATAGGGGGGGGGAGGGGGGGGGGGTGGTGATATTTTACCTCAAATCTATGGCTGCATCATAAATAGGACATATTTATCACCAAATAGACAGCTAATTATGCGTCTGGTTAAAATACTAACGATATAATAATAATCACCTTGAAAAACTACGCCATGATTTATTAAACATATTACGAATATTTAACTGCGCTATTCATCCGCAAAATACAGGTGTGTGAATTTGACAAAGGCACCTGGTATTACTAGGCTTAAGAAGACACGTTACAATTACTCACATCGCGCAGGTAACGTATCCTAAATTAGCTTTAATAATCTTTAAATTTAACCTTTGAATTGAAATTTATATTAATAAATAATACTATTTTAAGAATATTTATATTTAATCTAATTTGCTAATATGCATACTTTCGTTCTCCTTATTATCAATAACTTTTCAATTTACTATAGTATGGAAACTCCTGCGTTTGTGTATAGTACTATCATCTCCATTATATTTCAATTATAGTGATTAATTATTCAAGAATTTTCCTTCTTAACAGTTAAATTGTTCATAATGAAATATCTACCATGAATGTTTACCTTTAAAACACTGTAGACGTAAATATTTTGCTAAAATATCTTTAGTATGAACAAGAAAAAGTTAAATTAAAATATGCACATAATTACAATAAATCGTTCAATGTATGTTTTTATATCTTAGCTAGAGTAATAGACAGGATACACTTAATGTAAAAATTATTTTTGATGAAAAACATTTAATATAATTTAAAATATCGGTGAATTTTTGTATACTAAAAACTGAGATAAGGCATTGATTGCGTCTTTGTAATTTATTTTATATAATTTTGAAAATTTGAAGTTTATGAAAAAACTGAAAAGTGGACATTTTACAAAAAAACTTTAACTAATCGAAATATTTATATTGGGTACATATTGTATCGGTCAATTATCATAAATAAATATAAATCCTTTCCTTAACAGGTGACGCACGATATTGTAATCTTGTTAGAACATTAACAATTTGGATATAAATTAATTATTTTTCAAAAATATTAAATCTACACTCTTTTAACATCGATCATAGAAAATGTTACAAATAATCATTAATTAAGTTCTGTTCAACATCGCCACACTAACCACATGTTTTACACATCATAAATGCAACTTTATACGTGAAAAGATGAACACGACAACTAAGAAAGGCAGGAAGCAAGTATGATGGCCGCGGTACCTGGCCGGTGGTAGCGACAGTATTGCCGACAACAGATATGACGATGGCGAGTGTGTGCGGATGTTGGAGAGCGATGGAGGAGAGGAGCTCCCGACCCACTATGCCGCAGAAGTCACGAGTGTGCAAGCTGATGTAGCAGAGCTGGTAGGGACGGGTGGGTTGGGGTAGAGAAGGGGTTATGAACAATAAAAACTTTTATTAAAATACTGTTTAGTACTTCTATTATAGTCTGAGTATTGTTGTAAGTCCATTAGAATATTAAATGTATATCAGATATTATAATCTTTATCTCATTATAATTTTGTTATATGAAATTGTTATGTAACTAAATTATAGTGTCTACAATTTTAAAAAATTGAGACAAAATACACATGATATTATTTTCATATCACAATATAATCACGAAAATCTTGATCCAACAAAATTTACAAAAAACAGTATTTATTAAAACATAATATAAAATATATCAATTAAATTGTCTGGATTGGTAGAGTTTCAATACAAAAGGTGATCGAAAAACTTCTGAAGAAATTACACAATGATAACCGCTAACGATCTGTTGAACACCCACATAAGTTGCGCTGTATCAGGTATATGTAAGAATATAAAAATGATATGGATCATAGGTAGGCTGTTCTAATATATTTTTACATTAAATATTTAATCATAATCATTAATTTAAATCATAGCCTTAAAACTAATCAGTCAACTAACTATTTCTCAACTTGTAAAAGAGAATCCCAGCTTTCCTTTCAAAGTGCCACTTTAGTTTAAATATTGTCCTTAAGATGATAATCAATTTGACATAAGAATTGTATTTACTATAAATCTCATCACAAGTTAAATAGCATCGAAAGTTCCACCCATGTATCTTTCAAGACAATCTTCGACTGATTTCCAAATATGTGTACATTAACTTACACAACAACAACAAGACCAACAAACAAGCCGCGACAGCCGCCAGCTGCTGCAGCCTCCCCACCTTAAAGATGCTCCTGGTGACGAAGTCGATGACCGCTCGTTCACAGTGGATCTGAGCGTCACACTCGCGCGCCAGCGTAGCCAAAGCAGTCAACAGGTAGACCACCTCCTGCTGGGAGAACCTGCTGAGACAGTTCTCCAGACAGTCGATCTGTGATGCCTCACTCAGCTCACCTGCCTCTTCACTATCAGCGTCCAGCGGTGTCGGCGACTTGTTGCACACCTTGGGAGTAGAGGAAAGGACACGATGACGTCATCAATTAAAGATGTGCAATATACGTAAATAAATCCAATAGATTTATTTCTAAAAGGCTAATTTTTCCAGCAGTTTATCCATAGGAATTATAAGTATAACAGGTTAAATTTAAAAATTATTATAAATGTATTGTAATATAATTAAATGGTAGCAATAACAATAGGACATAATAATAACTAGACAATTTATACGTAATTATGCTAAAAATAATTAAAAACATTCGATGAATGATAATTAAATTTGATTGAAGTGATATTAATTTAACAAAAACAAGTAACAATAATCTGAAATTACAATGGAAACAAGTTCAAAAATTAAAAAATTTGAAATACTTTTCTGTGGAATTTTCACAGTCAATATTAATAATTACAATAAAATTCACTAAAAAAAATTAAATAACACTCAATTGAAATAAAATTAATATTGGATACTACATGCTTTGTGATTCTAAAAATAATGTAGACAAAGGAAATAGTGGCCTGATATATTTTTATAAATTTGGTTACATTTTGATTTATAATTTGAAATAATTGAAAATAGTTACTATAAAAAAATTAAATGAAAAGAGAACATACAACAGAAACATTAAAAATATTTATTTCCTTGATAAAATAAATTATAATATTGTTTAGAGAATAAAAAGATAAAATATCCGATAATTATAATATTTTATATTAATTATTGATTTTAATAATTTATTGATTTTTAATTTTGTTTTTATTTTTTATTTTCTGTTCTTGTTTAATCTATAGTGACAGACAGTATGATTTCTCATATTAATAATGAGAATGAAGCAATAACGGATGTATTTATTTAAAAAATACATTATGTTAACAATTAGATCGATAAATACCAGAACAATAATTAATAAAAACTGCTAACATAATAATATGTAATCAAATATACAGATAATACATCATACATAATACATAATAACTTAATGGGACAATGTCGAAGAGAATTTATAGAAAATCAAATATTGTAAGATATTATTTCAGTCGAATTTCTGCAGTCATTATTTTATCATTTTAAGCAATAGAAAAGTAGAATGAACTATAATTATTAAATGAAGTCTGCCATGGATAGAAATATAATCTCTTAGAATTTAGAAAAAAATCAATTCTTCAAAAATGGTCAGTACATTCTATTTTATAAGATTAGACAATATAGGAGACCTAACAGAGCTAAAAGACAGTCAGAAAGTCGCTGCAGACCTCAATAAAGCCCTCCTCTCCCCGAGAGTTGCCCCTCTCCGCCGTCCACAGCACCATATCGGCGCAGTCCTCCTCTCTCCAGCCGGTCATGAGCAGACTGAGCAGTTGCCGCTTACAGCGTGGCGTGAGCAGATGGTAGGGCGTGTTGGCGAGGTACTGCCAGCTGCCGTACTGACGGGCCGCCAGCAGACAGCGCACCCCCGTCAGGAGGGTGGCCTCATACTGGGCCACTAGGCGGGGGATGGTGTCGGGAGAAGAGGCCGAGAGGTGGCCCAGCTGCCCGGTGGAGGACATCAGAGTAAGCACCATTTCCAGGTGTTCCGTCATCAGCTGCATGCTATGCCTGCAGGGTGGGAGATGGGGGCACCAAGCACTCTTTGTTTTTAAATTGTTCAGACTTGTTACAGGACAGGTAATGTTGATCTTTGAATATTAGTCTTTCCTTTTTTTAAATTGACATTATTTTATTGTCCAAAACATTCTACTACCATTTCGGCTTTAAACAATCGTTATTTTAGTAATACATTTAATGCTAACCTATTTTTATCATATATTTTACAACGGTCAACATACAGTATATAGTGTAAAATGATAAAAAGAATGCAATATAGATTGCTTTCAATACTACTAAGTCTGCAACCATGTTGAGAAATCACATCAAATTTCAAAATATAAAATGATGCTTCTGTTTTAAAAAACACAACTAAGTTTTAATTGTAAACATGTCACCAAATAAGATGGGCCTACATAGGGCAAAACAACAATATCAGCAATATTAACAATTATTATACAAGTGGAAACTAGTGCCCCTGAATTAATAGAAAATTACTTGTTCACGGTTAAACAAATACATTGAATGTCTTGAAAAGATTCACTGGTTATGAAAAGTGAAGCGAACAGTTATTTAGTCACAGTTGGTTGGGCTGTTCTCTATAATATTCGATACAACAAATCCACAATTGGCTCAACTATTACTGGCTCCACTGACACTGCGCTGATACACTAGAAGAGATTGATTTCTATACATCGATCCAACGAGAAACAGTTAGACTTCTGCAAAAAAAAGCGAAGAAATTATTTATAACTAAATCGACAATAAAAGCAGGAAATTGTAAAAGTAATAATTTCCTGTTTTTTTTATAGTATAGCCTGATTTTACAGATCTCTTACACAGGCTGCTAACGCAGCTCTTCTACACTTTTGCAAGTTAAATATTAATAAAAACAACCCATCTTAATGATACCCCTACATTTGTTTTTGCAAGTTTTAACAAACTATACCTTACTGGTCAAACAGTTCCTCACCATCATGGTATATCGTTCACCTTACTTAATCGATTTATTATCATTCGATCTAGAAGAATCAGGTAAATATGGACGGTCTGTATGTTGTTCACCCCATTTTCCTTCAAATTATTTTAATTATTCCATTTTTACTTTTATTGCTCATATAGAGACATCTACCAATAATGACACAGTGTACACACCAGTAAACTGCCGATGAGAGTATTAATAATAACTTACACTTACAAATAAAATTATAAAATAAAACAACTTATTGATTATTAAGCTTTCGTCGAAGAAGGGGGGGAAACCAATTATTTCTCCAAAAACAATAAGATTTCGACTGAATTATGTACTATAATGCCCCTTTTTTTTACTCAGTGGCTAAAAAACGTAATTTTGAATATTTTAACATATACCAGTAAAAATTGTGTTATTATTGAACTATTTTACACACCCATATTTTATACCGCGCCTCTCACCGGATAAGCTTGCAGAGCCTCTGGTTGAGCCGGCGATACCGGGTGATATTGTAGACCTCGAGCCCCCCTCTCAACACCCCTATCAGCCGGCCCACAAAGTCCATCAGCCGGTACAGCCGGTCCACGTCCGCCCCCAGCCCCGGGTCGTAGACATCCCCCTCACCCTCTCCCCGGCGACCAATCCGCACCGAGTGACGCAGCAGCTGCCCCAGCGGGATCTGCTCCAGGAAGGCGACCAGATCGTTCTCGGAGAGGCGGTGCCATGACTCGCTGGTCGTCTCGTCCTCTTCCCCCTCGGAGTCCACCAGCACCCAGGGTGCCTCTTCGGGGGTGAGATCCGGTGGTGGTGCTGGTTGCCAGGCGAGGCTAGTCGTGTCGCAGGCGGTGGCGGTGAGGGGTGTCTGGCCTGTCAGCAGGTCAATGCGATTTCTGGTGCAGAGGGGACGGGTTAAATTGTGGTGACACTATCGACCCCTATATTGTAATGGCATCAAAGAAATAGCCATAATTTTTTTCGTTGTATTATTTATTAAACAAATTGTATTCCATCGAATAAATTAACATAGAGTAGATATTACAATAAAAAACAACAAAGAACAACTAAACAACATGAACTTTTGAGAATTTGAATGAAATATAAAAATAACTTTTACATTGATCAAAAGATGGTCAACATTTTCATTACAATTTGTTCGTAAATTATTTAATTATTCTTCAATAAACCTATTTTGCCAACTTTGAATTGAGAAGATAGATATACATTATTCAAATGGAAAGAAAAGGAAGGGAAATAATAAGTAATAACATTGCCTAAATTGCAGTGCACGTATAATAAAGGAGCTTCCCAGATATTGTCATATTTCTGGTGTTTTATGTGAGCTTCACTGGCTTCCCATTAGTCTATGTATTGACTTCAAGTTGTGCTGCCTTGTTTTTCATTACCCTAATGGTATAGTATCTCCATATCTGCGGTCCCTGGTAAAATTATCTACTTCTGTTACTTCATCGATCAGTTTGCGGTCACACGAAGTGCTTTGTCTTCATCAACCAGTTTCGAAGTGTCGCGGAGTCGATAGTTCTTTCTGCTTCTCTATTCCACGTGCTTGGAATGCATTGTCTGCATGATGTCGTCCCCTTACCAATCCTTCTTCTTTTAAAAAGTTGCTAAAGACTGAATTGTTGAGTTCCCTTCTTCATCAATTCTCGCTGTTTTTCTTCTTGAGAAAACCCGTTTCTCTATATCTGACTGTGTACCAACTTTGTAATATTTTTTAACAGTTGATAAATAAATTATCATTATTATGTAGTCAAAAAAATATTATTATTATACTCGACTACTTTACATAACGGTATCAAATGTGACACATCTGGTATCAAAGGACTACAGATTGCTTAAAACACAATGGACCGAGTGGTACTTGCCACCAATTGTACCAATAACATCACATAACTATCCTAAATGAGCTCAAATGGTTGCCAACAGTACACAAGAGATTTGCCTCAAAGTTTCAGTGATCACCTACAGAATACTAAAAACCTGACGACCTCAATATCTCTAGACTACAATTTAATTCACGAACACAAACTTGACCGTCGACTTAATTAAATCTTATAATTAGTGATAGCTTAATATGTCAACCAAAAACATAACTTTTCGCGATTTCAGCTATTCGGCTGTAAATGTATTAAACAAATTGCCAGAAAGGAACCAGAAAGCCTCAACAATTACCAATAAAGAAGCCATAACTCAAAAATTCAATACTGTTTATAACTTACTCATTATACTTACTATATAATATGTCGCATGAATTCTTTACATTATTGATGTACATTGTATTTTTAAAGCAGCGCCTAAACCACTAAATAAACGTTTGTGACAATAATAAATAATAAAACATGAGAAAAGTTTCTCCAAGATTTTGGTTGGACAAAATCCAATTCACAGATTTTTTCTATGAAAAATATATATTGACTAATATACGTGTACAAAACAAACTATTTAAAAAGTCATAGCGACCATAGACCATGCAAGTACAATAGATGAGTTTACGTTTGGTTTTTCGTTAAAAGTTTTAACTTAGTCTTAACCGGCCTCTTAAAAACTTTATGTGGTTTTATCTTTTGCTTAGCTGTGTCCATTCAATAATGATTGTGCAAAATAATATTAGGCATTCGCTGAAGAATCACGAGTATTATTATTTACATCAGAAAATATTTATATTCATTATCAATTCAGTGGTGCAATTCAGCCACGGATCTACATTTATATAGAGGATATCCGGACTCCCTCCTTGCTATAGCATCTAATTTTAAAATACAATCTAAAAATGTTGGCAGGCGGTCATAATGAACCACATATTTTCGATATATACGATCTATATGACAGTTTATAATTTTAAAATTAATACTGATTTTATAAACAAAAGTTCAAATTAGGGATCAAATTCAGCATAATAAAAAAAAAACGGAAGCGAGTCTGAGTGGGTTTTTATTATGTAAAAAGAGTACCTGTAGGTCTGTTAAACAGTAAAAAAAAAACACTTCTGGAAATTTCCAACCTTCAGTAATAATTCGAATGCAATAATTTTCGCCCTTAATAATTAATAATTTCTGCCAGTTTAATTAGTACATTAAAAATTATATACTAATATATTTAACCCGGGGACTATTAAACTAAACTACATCAAAGAACACACGCAATATTCCACTAATACATATTGATGAAATTTACAGTACATTTTTGCACTTTAATAAAAATGATATACTAATGCTTAGTTAGTTTAAAGTGTATATGGATATCAATCGATAACAATATTACAAAATAAACATTTTGAAATGTAACAAAGCCCATACAAACAAATCAAAGCTATTGGTTTGCGTATATTAAACGCCTAATACATATAAATTTAATTGATATAGTCTATATATATATATATAGAATAAGTTTTATCAACAAATGTGATAGTTATACAAAATAATAATATATTATATAAAGAAGGTATGGAACAAAAAATTTGACATGAAATATGATATGCTACTAAACATCTCAGAAATACACTATATAAATAGGAAAATACATGTTATAGTCAGAATTAATGTAAAAAATTATATAACTAGACAAAGCGTGTAATAACATTATACAGATACTTCTTATATAGTATGAAAAGTATTTGAATATTGAATACTAACGTTATACAATTAAAATAATATTATTTTCATAGGATAGTACAACATGTGTATTAGAAAAAAGTATTTGTATTGGAAAAACAATCATATTATATTGCTGGTTTTAAAAATAATGTTCAGGTTAAGCCGAGGTTTAGCCGATCAAAAGTTTTAAAAATCGTTAAAACCAAACGACAACACTTTGCTCGGTTTTAAAACTTTTAATTTTTAAAAGTGTTTCCATTTGGTTTTACCGCTCGAGTTAAGCTAAATCCAAATTTAAAACCAAACGTAAACACACCCAATGATACAATATTTTTAACAGGGAATATAATTTATATTTTAGCAGCTTTAAAGTGTACCGAAATTTCTAAACAGGTATGTTTAATGTAGTTAGGCATATTTTATAAATTGGAAAAAATTATTAAAGTGAAAAGTTAAGTTACAACAAAAACTTAATATTCACTTTTGAACATTTTCCCTGATTTTCTGTGAAAAACTCTTACATCACCAAACATTGTAGCAGAACTTCAAATTCCCTGACACAAAATGACCCAAAAAACTCGACCTGTTTGCTCACTTAACCGCTCTCAGCAGGACCGCCAGCACAGCCAGTGTGTGGTCGAAGTGTCCCGTCTGGAAGTTGCCGGTGGCGAGGCCAGCCCGAGAGTCCAGCGGCTCCAACACAGGGGTGACCAGACTGTGGCCCCACTTGCCCACCCCAGCGGGGCAACTGAGCAGATGGAACAGCAAGAAGAGGTGGTCCTCGGTGCGTCCACAGCGTACCAGGCAGCCGCCCTACAAGCGAGACAAGACACGGTCGTACAGGAGGGAGATGGGAGGCGACAGTAAAACAGGCAATACATAGCCTATATAAATATTATGTTAAAAAAAGTTGTATTACAAACAATAATAATAATAATCAATTTGATACAGGTTGAGGACAGATGCATAGCAGTAACATAAGTCAAACATTTCCAAGCCAATATGTTGAACTATTAGAAATAGTTTTCAGGTTTCTTATAGATGTAACAATTTCAAATTTTAAGAGAATTATCAAAATATTTAATTCACTTATTTATAAATTAAAAGGTTTATTTTACTTCAAATTCAGAGTAATCATAAATACAAACCGTATAAAACTAACATAACAAAAAATACTAAAGTAATATTTTTTGAATATATTATAAGAAACTCAGGGTGGCCACACTATTTCCAAAATAAAATTCAAGTATATTCAAGTATATTTTTCCTCAAATGTGTGAAAATTCAA
>JAUZND010006174.1:0-10878 GCA_034780555.1 Coelogynopora nodosa | reverse complement strand
AGACTCTATAGAAAACTATATAACTATGTGTCATGGTAGTGTTGCAGAGAGCAGGCTTATAAAGTCCCAAAAATATTAAATAAAGTACTCCCAAAGACAAAGTATATTCCTGAGATGCTCTCTCCTGCATTCTAGCTCTTAAAATCTCAAAAAATCTGTTCAAAATGAATTTATTGGTTATGCTAACCACGTAGCCATGACACCCTGGAGATTATGTCATAATGCCCTTCAAAATATCAGCCCCCCCAATTGAAAATCTGCTCTTTGGTCCCTGGCTTGGCTTATATATATGTTGTAATAAATATATTAGTTTTATGTATATATTTATCTAATTTATTTTTAAAAATATATTTAGTTAATTACATTTGTTATTTAATGGTTTAACCTATTAACACTGGCTCATAGATTCAAAATCATTTTTTTATATATTTTTAGTAATAAAGTAATAATTTAGTAATAAAGCATACTTAAATAAGAAAATTTAAATGCTTTAGTATAAGTGTTAGACATATGTTCCACTTATGGAGCATTTGGTGAAAAGGGTTTATTTTTTTGTATGTTTTTTAATAAAACTATAAATTTATTGCAAAATTAATACAACATCAATTTTATTCTTTTTCTATAAAAGGTTTATATTAGAGTAGCTTTAATTTTATTAATAACAGCATTGACACAACATTATATCCACTTATTGTCACATTTAGGCAATTTTTTTTTTAGTTATGAAATTACCATACATTTTTGTGTAAGAATCAGTTAAAATGTGATGAATTTATGTTTACCTTTTCTGGAAGATACACTACTTATGTATATATACAATAATAAGTAGGAAGCTAATTAATTTTTCCTTTAATTTTTAACATTTTTATATAATTAGTAATTTAAAAGTGTTAGTGTTCTAAACTTGTTTTGAATATTTGACAACATAAACAATACAGCATATTATTATATTGAACTAGTTTATTTAACATAGTGTATGTTGTCAAAGGTAAATATAGAGCAATGATAAGTCAATATTTAAATAGTATACTTTATAACATAAAGTTCAATATCAAAAAATATAAAATTACAAAATTAGTGAGTATGAAAACCAGAAAAACATTTCTCATGCAAAGGTTTTTGACATTTACCACTGTACTTTTTAGTGTTCTTGTGACAATGAGCACAATGTGATTGCTTGTTAGTAGAGATGAAGTGGTCAATCCCATCAAATCAAACACTTGGAACATCACCAGCCATGTTTCCTTCATTGCAATCTCGGACATGTTTCTTCTTCATCAAGCTTGTGGACACTTATCATAGAAAATCGAGGTGTGAAATATTCCTATCAGGATTCAGCTTCTGGTATGTCTGCCAGGCTGTGACAGTTGCACAGTTTATGGCATTGATCCAAAGTGGCCACCACCACTTCCTGCCTGTTACTGAAGGTCTTTATGCTCCTAGAAGTCGGTCAAATAAGTCCACACCACCCATTGATGAATTGTAGGACTGGATGAGGCAAGGTTGGGGAAGATTAACCTTGGCTCTCTCTTATTTGGAATAACGTTGACACTGGGCAAGAGGACAAGATGACTCGAAGTTTGACACATTATTGACAATGCTTTTGTCATTCCAAGAAACCACAACAACTTTATCTGTAGATTTTTGGTCAAACTCCCCACAATTCTTCTTCTTCATAAGCTTCTCATCTACTAGAGGACACTTTGTAGTTCGATTTTGGCGAATGGTACCAGTGACTCGAATATTCCTGTCAGAAAGTTTTTCTAATAATGGCACCAAAGTAAAAAAATTGTCAAAAAAGAACTTGTGATGTTGGGGTTTGTTGCAGGCATTTATTATCTCCTGAATAACCCATTTTCCAAGAGGAAGAGCAGGAATTTGAGGTTCTGCAGCATTGGTAGCCTGATGTCCACAAGACAATAAGGACAGCTATCTGAACTACACAGGCACCAACTTCTTTATGAGGTGCATTCTATCTCATGAAAGTGTTTGATTGAATACAGGGTATCCCAAGTCCTTTGACCACAACTTTTCCAGGGGAAAGTTCTTGGCATTCATAATACCTCAATAATAAAGTAGCCCAATGAACTTGTCCAATTCTTTCTCAGTCAGGTTGAAGTCTGGAAGGGTGTGATGGGCATGCTTGTTGGTGCATTGTACTATGTGCCGAATAGCCCCCTCATCTATAAGCAGGCGAAATGCATCTAATGATGTGCAGATGCCTTGGGAATACCTTGTGAGTCCCGCTCATTCTGTGAACATGAGCCACTCTTCCTACGTCAGGCTTATCCACTACTTCCCATTGCATACCATCATGACCAACTTGTTGTGCAACATTCTGTTGTGCCTGCTCTTCTTCTTTGCTTTCATCAGCTAAAATTGGGTCAGGTTGCTGATGTTCTTCTTTGATATTATGCTGGCTATTGTTTCCACTGTCTTCGCTGTCCAGCACCAAAATTCCCTCAAGTACCTATGCAGCCATAAGAATTCTTCGTGCCATTATTGTGCTCCACTTTCTTCAGAAGCACTGCTTATATATAAATTTATAAAATAACTAAACTGTGTTTAGCAAGTAGAAAATTATTAAGCTCTATAATATTGGCAAGCAGAAGGCTGTTAGGCAAATATTATTGGTTGGTATTCTGAATGATTGAAGCATACTAATTATAATATACACAACACAATACTACATAATATACAAATAAGTATCTAAGTCAATTGATGTCTGCTGTGCTTCTAGGTAGTTCAAAACTCCCACACTTCTAGTGTTAAATAATTTAAAAAAATTGCAATTACTTATGATATAACTATACTTTTTTTGTGTATAAATCAGTTATAAAGTTATATATTTATTTTATCTAGTATTATAAACCTTTTATGGCTGGCTTATTGGCCCATATATTACATAATTTATATGCCTGCAGTACATTGAATTTAGCAATTTTTTGAATTTTTATATGTATTAGTAATTTTATAATTGTATAGGGGACTTATCTAGTTTGGAATAATGACTACATACACAGTACTTCTTATTACATAGTATTGTAATCATGGTTTGTTTTGCATTTGGTATGTATGTATTCAAAGGAATTATATTCAAAGCAATAATAAGTCAATAAAATAATGGCTATTACGTAATATTGCCAAATAACTTGAGCTCAAACTATTATCGGTAGGTTATTTTCAACAGGATTGTACATGAACAAAATCTTTATTGCTAACACCTTGTGTGGCCTCAGTATTTTACAGCCATTGACTATAGCGCTATGGTTTTACAGCTAGTCAATGTGCCTAATGTCAGTGGTATTATGTACAAATTCATAGGTTCATTGTGTATAACACTTATTACGTAATAACCAGAGCAATAAGTCAGCCAAGCTAGGTTATTTGTGAAGACATACATACAAGATTGCATAACATTCATTATTGAGTTTTCTTTTCAATTATGTAATCAAGACAGACAACCAATCACATCTTTATTTAGTTAGGTATATATCAAACTCAAAAGATACTTTGTATTATATTTCATCATTATCATGCCAACATTTGTTACTTTGGATGAGGCAGTCACAAAAATGATGGAATCAGATGAAGAAGCTTCCAATCAAGAAGAAGCAGACATAATAATTGTTCATCCTGGGGAAGAAGACAGAGATACTGAGGATAAGGAAGCTCATAAAATAAATATAAGTCAGTGAAGAACAGCTCAGAAAAAATTCTGGAACAAAAATTATTAATAAATGAACATTTAAAACTATGTCAATTGACGTAGCCACGCTTCTAGTGTTAAATAATGGAATTATATGTAAATCCAGATATTTTTGTTAATTTTGTATCTCGCTTTTTCTCCAGTGTGTCAAAAAAGGATTCAAATGACACATTTGATCGAATTTGTTTCAAAGTAGAAACTGTATAAGCAGCAATTTATTGTGTTTCACATGATGATAAGTTGGGAACGTGGAGTGTGACAGACAAATTATCAGTGTGTTTGTAGATTAATTCCCCTAACATTTTAAAATCTGAAGTAATCTGACTTTGGGATCCGATTATACATGCTCGCATTTCTGATTCTAAGGGATGCTGAAGACTTTCCTCCAATATATTTTGAATATTGGTGTAATTTTCTAGAATACTAGAAAAACTTTTAGATCTGACTGTCCATCTTGTGAAGCTGAGTACTCGGATTCCATGCGATGAAACTTCAGTATCAGGGTCTGTTTCAGGGTCACTTCTGATTGAAGTGACTTTCTCTTTTGGAAGAATATTTTATAAGTTTGCATATTTCGTGAACAATGTCCATGGCATCTCTCAGAATAATACATTGTGATGTCACATCTTTAACTAATAAACTAAGAGCATCACTGTAGCAATGAACAAAATTAACTTTGGTTGTATTATTTTACTTTGTGTAGCAATGCCTTGTCATATACCTGCCATCATAGCAGCACCATCAAAACATTGACCACAGCAGTTTGCAAATGACAAATTCAATTCAGTCAATGCATCTTTAATTGCATTATAGATGGTGTTGACATTTACATTCTGGATTGTGTAAAAGCGAAGAAAATCTTCATGGGTTAATAGAAAAGAATCGACCCAACGAATACACACAGCTAATTGTTCTTTATTCGATATAGCATTCATCAGCAAGAATAGAAAAGAAACATGATTCTATATTCTGCCCAATTTTGCGAAGAATACAATTGGAAATTATTCCAAGTATTTTATTTTGACAATCTTTAGAGGTGTATTTTCTTTGTTTTTTCTTGAGCCATTTTTGAAGTTCAGAGTCATCTATAGCACGGAGTAGCAAAATCTCTTGAAAATTCCTATTATTGTCACTATTTCCTCTCAGCGGTATTCCTTGTTTACCTAAATATTACAGACATTCTATGATCTTTAACAGCATTTTTCTGTTGACTAATTTTTCCTCAGCTAATTGGCTATTCAAGTGTTCTCCGACATCACCACAAGAAGCAGGATAAGAAGCAGGAAGGGTGATTACATTCAAGGTGGACAATCTGTGACATTCGGAATTCTCATGATTGTGAAATTTTTTTGTGGCTTTCTTCCAGTTTCGAAAACCTGTTATAATGAATGTATCCTCTTTAATTCGTGCTGCATGATTCTTTTGTTGGTGATTAGCTAGCATACATGAGTGATACAAAACAGAGTCATCATCAACTTTATAATTAATAATGAAGGCAAGAATATTTCTTGAACCAACAAGATTGAAAGCTCCTTTTAATATTTCCAATTGTAGTTTTAGGAAAAGGAATGCTGTCTGAGGAGGAGCGGAGGTAGCTTGTGTAATAACAGAGTTGATTATAGGAGGAGCCTGAGGGGGAGGAACAGACGCGGAGGTAGATTGTGTAGTATCAAGGTTTATTATAGGAGGAGTCTGAGAGGGAGGAACAGACGCGGAGGTAGCTTGTGTAGTATCAAGGTTGATTATAGGAGGAGCCTTAGAGGGAGGAACAGACGCAGAGGTAGCTATGTCATAATATAAGGAGTAATATGATTCAAATATTGCTACACGAGTTTTGTCCATAATTTTGAAATATTCAAAGTTGGGTGTATCGTTTTTGGGTTTCGGAAGACAATGATGACATCTTGTCTTCAAACTTCGTTTTACATCTAAATGTTTTTGTGAACTAGCTCCAGTTTGCAAATCTTCCTTGGTCTTTTTCTTGAGAAATACTGGACACTTCATCTTTCTTGTTCTTTATGATTTTATTGATTCACTATTGTGTTCATCAATTTGTCCTGTTAGCTTACCTTGCTCTACTAGGCCCTCTTCTTCTTCTAATTATCTTTACTCTGGTTTATCAATGCTAAAACCCAAATCAACATCCACAAGTGGCTGGTACGTTTCATCAATATCACTATCATCGAAGTTTGCATTTGGTCCTTCTTCGACAGAATCATTAAAAATGGCATTAATCCTTTGTCTAGCTCCATTCGCAGCATCTCGCTTCTGATTACTATTATAGGTTCAGAAAAATTACTTATGCTCAATACAGGCTGAATCTTTATGTTCATAACATAATGCACAATAGCATGTTACGCATGCAATAAAAATCTCGTCATTACAACTAAAGAAAGTGCAAAGTTCAGGAAGGTGTGAAGCAGGAGGAATAACATCGCTTGATACAGGAGAAATACCATCGCTTGATACAGGAGGAATACCATCGCTTGATACAGGAGGAATACCATCGCTTGCTACAGGAGGAATACCATCACTTGCTACAGGAGGAATACCATCACTTGCTACAGGAGGAATACCATCACTTGATATAGGAGGAATACCATCGCTTGCTACAGGAAAAATATCATTGCTTGATACAGGAGGAATACCATCGCTTGATACATGAGGAATATCATCGCTTGATACAGGAGGAATACCATCGCTTGATACAGGAGGAATATCATCACTAGAGACATCATTTGTTGATTCTCTGAAAATAACAGAAAATATTAGATAGTTCATAGAAAATATACCAAGGTAGATTCTAACTTTAGTATTATCAAATAATATTGCAACAAATGACTAGGTATAAAAAGTTTTAATACATTAGCGCTTTTGTGTTTTCTAACTGAAGTAAACGTTTATTGCATTTTGAGTCAGCTATTCATTCTATCCATGCAAATCAGCTAGTACCTACCTTAGCAGAACAGCTATAACTGTTGTGGGGGGACAACATTTCTTAACCCTCCCTTTTTTCTGACGCTGACACCCTATCCTCAAAACCAAAAATTGATATACCCACCCACCAAAATGTTGCTGTCAGACCCTAAGTAAAGGAGGTCAAATTTACAAACCCCCCCTTTTTTCTTCACACCTTCCCCATCTTTTCGTTGCCTCAGACACTCTCCCCTCTACCGATTCTTCCCCCCGTATTCAGGTATGGAACCTCCCATTTGCCTATTTTATTATCTGATATATTCTAATAATGTTATCTATTAATCAAACAGGTATATACAATAGGATAATCTGAAAAATACTTACTCTGAGAGAATAGTTCCACAATGTAATCCCATCTTTATCACAGTATTAGGCAGCAATTCTCTGTAATTATCCACAATTCGTATATGTCGCATGAGTACCCAACTTTCTTCTCCACTATCCCACCTGACTTTCACCATATCTTCTTTTTCATCAGCTTTCCTTTTTGGCATTTTAGAAAAATTGCAAATTCCAACAAATACAAATGGCTAATCGAAGTTTTAAAAGGCACTATTAAACTCAGACAGAAATAATTTGACAAAAACAGAGTTTGCAAATATGCATCTAAAACAAAAATCGATTGGCTCTATTGTGTGATAAAAAAGATCGACTACAGCCATTAGACAATCACTGTTAAATACAGTAGACTAGCCGAATTAATTAACTAACCACCAATGAAAATTATATTTTTATTATACAAATAAGCAAATGAACTAACCAATATAAATGTAGCTGCAGCCTGCAGTTATATAGACAGACCATTGAACTAATGTAGCTATATTATATTTGTAGTTCTATGTGACAGATGTACGTCTACATTATGAATGTTACATTGAACTGTTGATTATGTTTTACTGGCTACCTATATTACAAAAGTGTATATTACAAAAGTTTTCATATTAAAACAAGTGTCATTAAAACATTTTTAACTTAATATTGATTATAGATCTTAATACTAAATTAACAGTAATGAATTCAATTATTTTTTTATCTTTCTAATGATGTCAATTTTATTTCCCAACAAGTTAGCTGTTTTCATGCAATAGTTTGTCATTGCATAATACGATAATCTGTCTTTCAGAATTATTACAATGATTTGTAATATAATAGTTTGTCATTCCATGATACAATAGTTTGTCTTTCGGGAGTAGTACAGTGATCTGTAATGGGATAGTTTGTAGGCCCATTATAATATAAAAACTACATATCTGATAACTATGAAATTTACGCACACAATACATTAAAATGTTTTCAATATAACCCAGTATCTAACTTAAAAGGTTAAAAATCTCTAATACGATAGTTGGTCTTTTGGACGTCGATATGTGCCAATAATTCTATGAACAAGGAACCAAATTACTTATTGATGACTGCCAATAATATTACTAAATAGGAGCACACCTAACAAATGTTAATTTCCATAACTAATCATACATAGTAACCAAGAATTCAATTGATAAGCATAGGCACCGAAAATACTACTAATAATAATAAGCATAGGTACAAATCTAATTATTTTAAAAAGAAATTAATTTTCCATTTACTTATTAACAAGTGTCAAGAATTCAATAGGAATAAATTAAGTAAAGTGCATTAAGGTTCTGAGAATTTAATAAATGGACACCTAAAATTCAATTAAGAAGCATATGTGCCAATAATTCTATGAACAAGGTACCACATAAATGACTAGGTTTCACATTAACATCATACGGTTCACAATATTTTCATCATAATAATAACCCCTTATCCCAATAAAATAATGGAAACAAAGGAATCAATGAAGAAATGCATTCATGCTAACATATACAAACCAGAATATATTAATTATCAATCAATATCATTTAAAAACTGTTGAAAATATTGAACAATATAAGTAATACTATTAAAATATACATTTAACTACACCAGAAATATGATAGACCAGTAGAAATTTACTGCAATAGTCATAAATATACTAATTATCAATTAAACGAAATATCATTTGAAAAACTATGGAAAATATTGAACAATATATATACAATTAAAATATACATATATCTACACCAGAAATATAATGGATCAGTAAAAATTTACTGCAATAGTCATAAATGTTCTAATTATCAATTAAACGAAATATCATTTAAAAACTGGAAAATATTGAACAATATATACAATTAAAATATACATATATCTATACCAGAAATATAATAGACCAGTAGAAAATTACTGCAATAGTTATACATATACGTTATAAATAGATTGGACAAGTAAAAAATTGTAGATAGTAGATTGGACATTTCATGATGTCATTGGACATCAAGATGCAATTAAGTATACAAACAAAAGATCATAAACAAAAACCTTTCAAAACAATCGAAGGGCATGGGTGAAGGAGATACACACAACAACGGATTAACATGCAATTAGATACAAATATAAATTAACAATCACATGTCTGGCAGAACCAGTAAAGATGTAATCCCATAACCCCGTAAAGATGTAATCCGTAAACACCACAAGTGGGACTGTCGCCAACAGTCCCTGAGACACAAGCTTGATTGACCGGGGCACGGTTCGCACATAATGCTAGTGCGCTTCTCTCTCTGTTGGCCTGCATAACAGTTTCTGCAGCGTTTCCGAGGTGTCTGATTGTTTGCAGTTGGGGGATTAGTTGGGGAGTGTGAACGTTCACTGAAAAAATATATTGAAAAAATATATATAATTGAATTCCTGTATATATTTTTGAAGAAAATTTATGAAAAATTAAAGAAATTAGATATTGATGAAATTTATAGATACAATTTATGCAAATTTATATAAAAAATTACATCTAAAATTACAAATTATAAATTAAATACATTATGATAATATTCTGTATTAGAAAAGTAATAGTTACAAAGAATTTGATTATTGCAATGGCAGTGGGTATAATTTATGTTTGTGTATTTTTTGTTGTTATCGGATATAGTGTAATTACCTTTAAAGGATGTATGCGTTTATCACCATGCGTTGAAGAAGATATATTCAGAGTTTCTTTGACCATCGAAACGACTTCCGAGTTGCCTTGTATCTCGAAAATATGCCGTCGGCTTGGTCCACCGCGCCCATCTTTGACGAGTAGTCCTCCAGCGCGGATGGTTTGTCAAATTCTTGGATTGCTACCCTTCTGATGTGGCGCTCTTTATGCACGAGTGATGCTTTTCGGCCTTTGAGGACAACACATAAATGTCCCGTTTATCCGCAAAACGAACAGTAAGGAGATTGTTCTTTCTTGCGAAACGGGATGTCATCCTATGTAGAGGGAGCGGAGGGTTATAAATAAAAAAATTAGTAAATCGTTCAATGTTTTTATTATACTGTAAATATAACTTAGAGTGACTTTTTGATATATAAAGTAGCTTCACCGAAACAATGTCAATAGTTTTATATGAAAGCAAGAAAAGTTGATAATGGTAAAGTTGGAAATATGTATGCACTGTAAATTCAATAAATTATAATACTTATAAAACATATATAAACTTAACTTATATTTATGTAATATAAAATTATATAAAACTTATACTTATATATTACACTGAAAAGAATAAATTCAAAAGTAAATAGAAACACTGAATATAAATAAACACACCTATAGAAAGTACAAATATTAGACAATATATTTTACACATTTATATACACATATTATATAGATTAACAAAAAATAATTAATCATTTTGATCAATTATCGATAAAAAACAAATTCTTTGTGTAGATAGGTAGAACTAATATATGTATTATATAGATATTATACAATTATTCTGAAGAATTTGTATGATTACTCACCTGTTCAGGCGACCCTCACGGAGTTCCATTGGTAAGCCATGATCCCGACGAACCGTATCGGCACACGTTGTATTGCGTCGCAGAAGCGACTCCTGAAGTCGGAAGCTGTTGTAGCAGTTATCCATGATTATGTGGTAACCGCAGTCGAGTAGGCCAGCCCTACTGAGGAAGTGCACAACAATGCGCTCGTTACTCGAGCGTAGGTTCGCGTCGGGAACTCCTACAGCCCATTCAGCCGTGCTCAACCGTCTTGCGTAAAGCTCAAAGTCTATAAGGTAGCCATCAACGTCGCAAAGATCGAACACCTTCAACCCAAAACGTGCGCGTTTTGATGGAATGTACTGGCGATA
>JAUZND010006173.1:0-10878 GCA_034780555.1 Coelogynopora nodosa | reverse complement strand
CAACCCTCACGTCCACAACCTTCACTTCCACAACCTTCCCTTCCACAACCTTCACGTCCACAACCTTCACGTCCACAGCCTTCACGTCCACAACCTTCACGTCCACAACCTTCACGTCCAAAACCTTCACGTTCTCAACCTTCACGTCCAAAACCTTCACGTCCACAACCTTCACGCTCTAAACTTTCACGTCCAAAACCTTCACGTCCACAACCTTCACGTCCACAACCCTTACGTCCACTACCTCCACGTCCTCAACCTTCACGTCCACAACCTTTACGTCCACAAACTTCAAATCCGCAACCCTCACGTCCGTAACCTTATCGTCCGCAACTTACATTGTTGTAAACTGTTTTTTTTTAATTCAAACAAATTATTTTGTTAGTAAATACTTAACATTATTATAATAATAATAATACTAGTTATGTATTCGTAAAGAGCTGAAATAATGTATACACAATGTCAACAGTGCTGGTACAATTTACATAATTTATAATATTTCATTATATGTTAAAATTAGTAGAGAAGACCAATATATTGACTAAATATATTATAAACTAAATATGCTTACTACGCGTGCAACCATTATAATATCTTGTTCGTGTTGACACTTGTAAAAACCATCAAAGAAACCAAAACTGAGCAGCAACAAATAAGAATTTAATTAAGGAATTAAGGCATAAAATGTATCGCGAAATTTTTTTCAGACAAAACATGCAATGCAATAATTCATTGTGACAGAAAATCTTGTTTGGGATGACATTCATTTACATTCTATGTACATGTATAAAAGGGGATAATTAGTTAATTTTTCATCAAAGTTTTATTAAAGAAAAAAATGTCTAATCTTGAAAGAAACAGAACGGTAAATCACTAAAAATATTTCTTTACATATTCGAAAACCAATTCAACTCCCATAGATTGAACGTCTAGATGGGTCTACAAATTGTTTTCATTAAAATGAAGTCAAGCTAATGAGGCTGAATGTCTTCAATGGGATTCCTATAGCGAAGCACTATTTGGTTAGTAACAATGCAACCTTATATCTCGTTTAAGGCGAACATTTATTGGATGCTTTGTAATATATAATGTTGTTCATTCTTCTATACATTTTTGTGTATAATTGCAGTACATCGAAAAAAACGAATGCAAATATATGGCATCTATTAGTTTTGTTAATGGAAATGTTCCTGCATTTCCACGTTTACAATACGAGCATTCATCATATTGGAATTCCAGGCCACTTCTAGGACTTTCTCACAATTGCTTTAAATCAAATATTATAAGTCACTTTTTATGTAATATGTATATTTGAATAATGCTATCTCTAATGTATTATCAATAGACATGAAAAGAAATGACAAACACTATTCTAATCTTGGTTAACACTATTCTAATTTTGGTTAACACTATTCTAATCTTGGTTAACAGTATTCTAATCTTGGTTAACACTATTCTAATCTTGGTTAACACAATTCTAATCTTGGTTAACACTATTCTAATCTTAGTTAACACTATTCTAATCTTGGTTAACACAATTCTAATCTTGGTTAACACTATTCTAATTTTGGTTAACACTATTCTAATCTTAGTTAACACTATTCTAATCTTGGTTAACACTATTCTAATCTTGGTTAACACTGTTCTAATCTTGGTTAACACTATTCTAATCTTGGTTAACACTATTCTAATATTGGTTAACACTATTCTAATCTTGGTTAACACTATTCTAATCTTGGTTAACACTATTCTAATCTTGGTTAACACTATTCTAATATTGGTTAACACAATTATAATCTTGGTTAACACTATTCTAATCTTGGTTAACACAATTCTAATCTTGGTTAACACAATTCTAATCTTAGTTAACATCTTTTTTCTGGCAGCTTCGACACTTTTCTAAATACTTCTAGAGCATCTTTTTCAAGCTATTTAAGAACTTTTCCAGAACTTCTATAGAGATTTTGAACTAGCAAAAAATGCTGTACCTTACTGTGACAATTTAAAATCTTTTCCAGGACACACGCATACACCCTGATTGATCACATAATGAATCCTCGTGGATTACCAAAATTATTGTAAGTCATATTTTTTGCGATCATCTGATATATTCCATCAAATTAATAAACAGTTAAATATATAATTTCCTTAACATTGACGACAGTATAGAAAATAAATAACGATTTTCAAACTATTATGGCCACTATGTATTTTGACGTTGTATTATGGTAGCAGTCATGGCCATGCTTTAAGTATATTTTAATTATTCGTGTACATTTCAATAAATATTCAATTAGTTTATGATTTGCTGACTCTAAAAACTGGCTTAAAACTGTTTTTCACAACAATATTATTATTATATTTAAACACTATTATTAGCAACATTATATTGTTTAGCTACGAGAGTGCAGTTAATACGTATCTTACAGTCCAACTTTTCTTCCAGACTGCCCCTAGAAGTTACAGATAGAGCGCAGATAAATTCCTTGAAGGAGATTTGACCATCCTGCAAATTAATGGAAAGAAAGAATATTGATAATTTGAAGGTAAACATATAAATAATATCATATTATGTAGATATGCTATTTTGTAAAAACACATATAAATCGTATATAAATAGACTATTATATTATAAAAGAACCATCTATACCTGTAAAATAAAATCTTATCGATCGAATTAGAAACATAATTTTTGTTGCTGTATCTTTATATTACGCAGCTTTTTTCTAATCTTTTGTTCAAAATTCTACATAAGCTACATAGAATATGGGGTAATAAATGTAAGTCACTATATTTTAATTATCACTAATCTAGATGTTATGTTAGTTTCTATTGTTTAAATTTATGGTAAACTACTATGATACATTGTTAACATTCATCCATTCATTCAATAATTTATTTGTATAATTTCCCATTCCAAGGTAGGTATTACGACAAGTTTCCTCATTAAGTTTATTATTAAAAATTGTTATTTACGCTTAACAGGGTCTAAAACCTTTAGAGACCTTTCAATACCAATGTAAATTAGGCCATTTTATGCAGACCACCCCATCTTAACCAAACCACCGTAACTACGACTATATAACTGAGACACACTAAAAAAGTACTGGAAGAGTGTTCGGATATTTTTCAATAATACCAGATTTACAACAGTAAATAAAACGGTGAATAAAATGAGAACTAAGAGTTGTTATATATATGGAAGAGTGATTTAATCCGAAGTAGAAAAAGAAGATAAGGTTCAGTTGTTTTGTTCAGCAAAACAATATCTAGAGCGAGAAAAAGCTATCTTTAACTCATGCTCAGGATTACCAATTTTGTTTAGAGAATTACGGGGACTTTGATATTTACTATGTATTGTCGTTAAATAAAGTATTATATTGTATTATTATAACTAAATTCAGCCTGTAGAACATTGGGACTACAAATTTTAAACGCACGGAGAAACATACCTTGAGCTTTGTAATATTGTAATTGTAATTGGACATTGTAATTTAAATTATGAAAAAAGAAAAAAAGTGTAAATACGCATTCTATGGGTAGGTTTACAATAGACTTTAAAAAAAAGAAACGAGTTAGATTTCATAATTTAAAACGTCAAGAAAGGGAATATATATAGTTATTGATTTTAATTTTGTAAGTGAATTCAAGAGTGGCATATATAACGAGTAAATAAAGGAAAGAAAACCATCAAGATTAAAAGAATAATTAATAAAGTCAGCACTAAATAATAATCAGTGAAAATTACGCACTATTGCAATCGTCTACAATTTCAAATGTGTTCCCTTGATTCATTAACAAGTGTACCACATTAACCATCCACCAAGGAATAACATTACAAGTGATAATTCGCTCAGAAGAGAATAATTTCGGGATGAAGAGATTCGACTAATTCATACATCAACACACTTCAGCATTGTAGCATGTGATATCGACTGGCCTAATCTGAAGAAGGTCTGAAATGCAGGAGCATTCTAGAGGAACAAGATTTTTTTTGGAAAACTTTTGTTTCATTTTTTAACCCGACCTTTTCGGCCAACAGTACTGCATGTGAACGTGGATTCCTTCAACTAAAGAACATTAAAATAGGTAAACGCTATGTTCTCACAGCAATATGTTCCTCACAGCTCAGCTACGATTAAAAATGGAATCCCAAGTGTGCAGGACATACATAATTAATAAATAATAAATATTATGCTTTTTTTATTTCTGGGATTTCGATTTGGGCAACCTCATTGGATAAGTTCGGGCAACAATTGGTTAAAACTTTATTTTGAGCACTGCATTATATACCACAAAAACTGTGGCTGGCATATAACGAAATCCCATTTATGACTACACATATATAGTGCATGCCAATTATGATCCTAACATACACCTGTGCACACAAATTGGAGGGTCAATTTATATTCTGAGATTATTTAATTATTCTTTATAGTTTTTAAAAAAGTACTAAAGTTTTATTCTCAAGGCTGATAGCCGCGAGAAGCCATTAAAAAATAACCTATACCAAAATTGTAGTTAATAAAATATGTCTGATGAGGCAATTATTGAAGAAAGAACTCTGAATAATTCAGAGTCATCATAGACCAGATATACGTATTAGTTGTGTAGAAGTATGGAATGTATTTTACACAATGACTTTAGGATAAGTAACCATTTTTCAATGTTGAATAAAATAAAATGACTACCGTGTTCAATGTTCATAAAAAACAGCAGATTCTTTCTTTGTACACATTGTCATAACAATCTTAAGTTTAATTAACTTGTCGCGGTACCGGTTTCCATCGTATTACTACTATGTTCTATGTTAATTATATGGGTATGGGGGCATTGTTCTACTTGTCTACGTGTGCTCGCTTCAATGTATTGATTGGTCCACACGGATTGCTCATCAGACACGTGTTCGATCGCTGTGTACAATGTATTGATTGGTCCACTCGGATTACTCATGAGACATTTGTTCGCTCGCTGTGTACAATGTATTGATTGGTCCATTTAATATAGCAGCTATTTTATTATTAAACGTGTAATATAATATGGCGTAGGGCCTACTAGGATATACAGCGAACATACATCATAATTATTATTGTATACTTGCATTGTTCTTGTCGAAAACATTGAAGACGATATTTGCGAATCTTGACGAATCACCATGAGGGAAAAACTGTTGATAAATACAACGGAACTCCTGAAACGAGCAGAACAAAATATACCCAATTTATTAAAGTAAACTGCCGTTGTTGTTCTCATTGAGAAATGTTACCGCACACCACAAAGGCGTTTACCATATTTAAAATAATTCCAGGGGTCAAGCGGGAATTCTAATGGTATCAATTATTACACGTAATTATTACACGAAACAGTTTACTAAAGGTTGCGAAAATAAGTTACTGAAATATACGCAAGCTAATTACATTATAATAATAAGCTATTTAATGCACCACTGTCACACCGGCATTTAAATTATTGGTAAAATGATGTTTGAACATCCTATCAGAAAATATATGAAGACAATAACACAGTTGTTTATATCTACGCAAATTAGAGCGTTTAATGGTAAAATACTCCAACATCATTTAATATCATATTAGAGGAATAAAAAATCATTTCGTAATCAAAACCGTCCTTATTATTCACATCAACTCACTGAGAACATAAGAAAGAACTTAAATGTAGCTACGCCCCTCATTCTGTTGGAATTATACTCTGCAATTAGTCAGTTATTGAGAAACAGGAAATATACTCATATAAGTGAAATGGAGAGAAATAATTGTTTAGAAAGTGTTCCTCCTCATAAACAGAATAAAAATAAGTTTAAATTCTTAAATACATTTAATAAAGATAAAATAAATAATATAAAAAAATAACACATACATATACATTGTATATATTTGCATAAAGTATTGATGAATATATACATAATTCTAAATTATGGTTTTAATAATTAAGAATATATACTTTACAAATAAAAATAGATAAAATCATTACTTTAAATATATTTTATTATTCTGTTTAATTCTAGGCAGAATTTTAAAAAAATATTATAAATTATTATGTTATCAAAGATATCACAGTATAATATGCATTTAATATCATTCTAAAATGCACAGTATTATATAAAATAATACAATAATGTTAAAGTATAATGTATACTATGAGTTTGACACTTTCTGTCTATGTAGTCAATATTGTGTTCAATGTAGTCTATAAAGTTGTGACATATCCTTCCTATTTAGCATGTATTATTATACGTAAAAATTAGACAATTAAATATTAATTGGAATACTATAGTTAACAGTATGCACCACCCTAACCAATTGACTACTATTCACTACCCGAAGTATACATAAATAATACATTCCAAGGGAACTATTTAGTTTTTGTTTATTCTGTATTGTTTTATTTAAAATATCAAAAATATGTAAATTCCGCACGAGAAAGTTGTTTTTATTTAGATTACAACTACATTTAAAAAAGTTTATTTTATGTAAGATATAGTACAACTGTACATATGATCCTATAGGTCATGTTACATACACTCATTGTTAGTAGTATATGAAGGGTGGATTCAGGCCTCCTGTCTTGACCTTTGACTATGATACTTGAACTTCGACCATACCCCACTCGTACCCCACCACCCCCCCCCCCCCTCCCTCCCCATGTTCAAATGTGAAAGGTCAAGAGAGGGAACCGAATCCACCTTTTCTATACAACTATTGTTAACTTATATTAAATTAATAATATCGATAAACCACAATACATGATTTTTTATTTTTTACCAAAATAAAAATAATGTTTTTATTTATATGTTTACAAAATAAGTAAATGTTCTTAAATAAAGTATATATTATGTTTACTAAAATTAAAGTATTAGTTATCTATGCTTAATTGTCGAACATAAAAAAAAACTAATTAAAATTGATTAAAAATTAAATCAAAATTTAAAAAAAATATATATATATTAACAAAAACGTAAAATTAGATATAATTTTTAAATAAATATAATAGCTTTCTATAATGTTTTGTTAAAGAAAGAAACTTTACCATTTTAAAGAAGAGTAAATTAATATTTCTGTACAATTTAAAATATACTATAAACATTAATTATCATAATTTATTATTAAAAATAATTTTTTCAATTTAATTTAAATTTATGTAATTTACTTTTAAAATGAGAGCTAACCTTATAATTCTGTAAATAAAAGTTAACTGTATATGTTTACTAAAGAAAGCAGAAAGCTAACCTCACATTTCTTTAAAAGAAACAAACTTTACTAAAGAGATCTAAATTTACAATTCTCCAAAAGGAAAGCTAATTACACATGTTTGTAAAGAAAGCTTATTTATTATTTTGTTAAAGAAAACTACTTTCGTATTTATCTATGAAATTACGTGTTATGCTTTACAATACATATTCTAAACCTTTCAGATTGTCTTGTTTTTCCAATAGGTACGGGGAAGAATTGAATGTTTCACAATATACGTGATCCTACAACGCATCATACGTACATGCTACAATTATTGGTGACTATATACTCTGGAAATTAATAGTTTTGTATAACCGTCCTCAAATAAATAACATTTCTCCATGATAACTATCCATACATAATAGCTATAAACTAATTTATATAAATAATAAAATTTAAAATAATAAATATTGAATTTAATTAATTATATAATAGTATCTAACTAACTAACGATATATAATATTTGCTAATACATATATTAATATAATAAAATCCATTATATGATTATGACAAATTTATACGAAGCTTGCGTGTGGAACATATTTAGGCAAATTTTAGTTTAATTAAGATAAAAATGAAAATAAGTCAAATAACCAGATGCTAGAAATTCGGAAGAGAACCCTACATTTGAGAAACGAGCTCGTGTACATGGAACGCAATAAACAAACGTCAGGCTTTTATAAAACAAAACGTTCACTGGTATAAAACAAAAATAAGGCTTCATGTCATGCTTTAAAGCATATGTACCTTATTTAGGACATAAATAACTAAATCAACTAGAATATTAGTGAATTACGTGAAAGTTGCAACATTCAGTTTGTCATGTACAAATATATAGTATGCAACATTTTATAACTATTTAATTTATCAAAAAGTAGCCTCCTTTACGACTGTACAGACAGGTAGTAATAAATTATGACGTGCCTATAAATAGTAAATATGACTCAAAGCTAAAAATAAATAAATCTCTTTCTAAATCATCACAACTGACAATATTAATTCTCCATTGATTGCAAAGTTTGCAACATTACTATATAAAGCATTAAATATATTTCAAAAACGTTTTACATTTAATGTTAGACATATATGTTTATCATGGGCGTGTACAATAGTATACTTGTTGTGTGTCACGTATTATTCTTGACAGCTTATTAAAAGTTGTCACTATTCCTTAAAACACCTAAGAATGACAGAAAAATAATGTTTAATATAAATATAAATGTTTGTGAAATAATAATACTAATTACTAAGTCAGTGGACTAATAACTTTTTAATATAAAATAAATTTCAAAAGATGTAATAGTATTCTATCATTTCAATGTTGTTATTTAGCAAATGCATTTCCTAAATATATACAATGTGTACATTTTTTGGTTTAAAATCTGTTAAATCGGATAAATATTATTTGTTAAAATCAACTACTTGTTAAAAATGACCACTTAATTATCATTTTAAGATATATGATAGATAAATATTTTTTTGCTTAAGTTTTACAATTTCACTAAAGTCTGAGTGTGGCATACAAAAATTGAAAAATAATTTCAATTCTTTGTCATATTCGATGCCTGACACTACCATCGTTTTTTCCGCATAACTCCCGGAAATTCAAGATTCACACAATGAAAAAGCCCAGTGTATATAGTGTACACAATGTATAATAAGTGTAAATATAGTAAACCTTTGATAAGCCCATGTTATAAAATAACAGTTAACAGGAGTTGCCTACAAAAAGCAAAGTTAACCTATTTGACTGGGACATTTAAGTATATAGGGCTCATTTTTTATTTACGCGAAATAAAACTCGTGAATGAGTATTTTAGATTGCAGTATAGGCAACAAATTATATTACATTTCATTGACATCATTGCTTTATTTTAACTTATAATATTCAAAACTACAGCTAACAACAATTTTCGCATGTTGATATTATGGTGAAACAAGTTATTAGCAAAAATGTATTAAAATTGAAAATGAAAAAGTATTCTAAGTGAGAATGAAATACTATTCAAAATGAGAATGACATTTTCAGTGAATACCTTTACAAATAGCTCTTACGTACTTAGTGCATTATAATTTAACCAACTTTTAAATTACTCTGAGCTCAGATAAGACTCTTTCGCATTATCAAAAACCAGCAGCCTATATAGTGTATTCGCTAAGATTGTATTTAAAACAGTTTATACTTCACATTACACAATGATTTACACAATCTCGACACATAGGGAGTATCTAATGACCTTATACACCGCTTGTATTTAGAACTGCATTTCAGCGTCCTTTCGTGAGTAACTTGTCTTCTGCTTAACAATTTAAGCAACTCAACATTTGGATATTGTGGGAGGGGAGATTTTAAAAATTCCACTTCCGAGCTTTTTTTAGATATTTAAACTGTGACTTCATGACGAGTATTTTTAGTCCGTTAAAAAATTTGGCGCTATTTCGAAATGCAAATGTCCAGGTTTTGTTGGAATCTTTTTCATAACAACCAATTTCCCTTCAATTTGACATATTTGTGGACTTTTTTATGTTACATTGATTTCACTTATAACATTTTCTATTTTAGTTTAACAGGAAAGACATGCAGGGTATTTTAGTGGCACTCGTTAAGTCTACTTCAATATAACGTCCTTTATTAAGATTTTTGGCTATTTTTCAATATAGCTAATTTTCATTATATATATGTTTTATTATTTAGTGAAGAATATATATTTCTTATGTTGAGACATTCAGGGTACGTCGTCCAGGATGTGTGGAATAAACCCAAGAAATGACGGCCTGATGGAGTTAATTATCAGATCAATATTATCAACTCAAGCTCAAGCTCATTTTATTGATTAAATGTTTATTTTGTTTAGTATTGCAGTCCATAGTTCATATAGACATGGTGAAGGTCCCGAAGGAGACGTTTTGCAAACACACAAAACTTTGTTTTCGGAGCAACATTTACCAGAGAAGGATGTAATTTTTTGTAATTTATTAAAAGATTATGTCGAAAAGCAAGACCCACACACAAGCTAATTAACGTTTATGGTAAATACCAAGAATTAATTTACTGCCCAGTTCGAAAATAGGAAATTAACCAACATAAAATGAAATTTAAAATAATTTAACAAATAACATGCTACCTCTATATTGAAACGTATAAAATCTTGTTAGTAAATTGTTGACATCAAAGTTGATAAAATTTTAACAATACATTATCACAGAATTCATGAATGATTTTAGAAATAATATTCTGTGGCGATTTACTAAATATCTTAAATTATCAGCTTATGACAATAATAAAATATTGATTTATTAACCTGAACTGAAGCCTTCATATTGATAACAAATATCAATAAATTGTTAACATCAAAATGCACTTTTTAACAACACAATGAAATATAATTGATGTTAGCATTGGTTAGAACATTTTAAAATTAAATCCGATATATATACAAATTTGATACAGTTATGTAAAATACCACGTTGACACTATATAAAATACCACGTTGACACTATATAAAATACCACGTTGACACTATATAAAATACCACCACGTTGACACTATATAAAATACCACGTTGACACTATATAAAATACCACGTTGACACTATATAAAATACCACGTTGACACTATATAAAATAC
>JAUZND010006172.1:0-10878 GCA_034780555.1 Coelogynopora nodosa | reverse complement strand
TACGAATTATTGATATACGAATATTTCTATAAGAATATTCATTTACGAATTAATATTTACGAATTTTCGTATACGAACATTTATTTACGAAAATTTTATATACGAATTTTTGAAATTTAAGAATTTTCAATATGAACCGTATACTTCAGTGGCATCTTGTACTCCCATATTGGTCCTCCCATATTGGTCCTCCCATAATTGGTCCAATTGGTCCAATTGGTCCTCCCATAATTGGTCCAATTGGTCCAATTGGTCCTCCCATAATTTAAGAAAAAATTGCCGGAGTATCATTTTATATGTATTTTTTTAAAGACTTAAAAAATACATATATTTAAGAACATTAGATACGTTTCATCGTAAATATCTTATTTAGTTTTTCAAGAACAACTATTACTATAACGTAAAACATTAAATTGATAGAATTTGTTCAAGTTAAAAGCTACAGCATTACTGACTATATAATAATATAAGCAAACAGATAAAGTGATATTTGTGACTGATAACAAACGGACAAGTCAATAAAGAGACTAATAACAAAGGTTAATAAAAGATAACAACAAACTATATATAGAGACTAATATCAAAGGCAATATAACATAGGAATAAATAAAGATAAATGTGAAGTCTTCATTATATTGTCATCAATTACTGGAAATGACACATTAGTTAACGCTTTTAATAATGGTATGAGTTACTATGGTGGTTCATAATATACAATAGATAACCTTGTAAAGACAAATAATTAAAGGTATGACAGTGCTGTCGGGGTGAACGAGACTTAAAGCGTTGTGGTTCAGCTCCATTTATTGTTTCGTGTATGTGATGTGACCAAGAAGGAAAGCGTCGAATACATTTATATATGTGTACATTATATTGAAATAATTAATCTATAATTTACAATAACACGTTTCTAAAAAATGACCACATTATTCATCAGTAGTGTAGACGAAATTGCATTGTCCTCGGTGCGTGCAAATAATCATATCGAAGCTATTTCGATAACTCATGTAGATAGTAACGAACCTTTTTAATAGGTCTGAAAAAACAAGAATACATTCCATTTAAAATCAAAGCAAGAATTAATTATTGTTATCTAGGGGTTATACAATAGAAAAATACATAATATTTTACACATGATTTCAAACTAATCAATGTAATCCGTGTTATACCTCAGAAAAGTTAATTACACCACTAAAAATATGCATTAAAAACAAGTAACGCTCTTATAAAGTATATATCGATCGGTTAGAAAAATATCAGTTTACTCTACTTAAAGCACAACATAAAATCCCACCTGTCCTGAACTTGTATTATTGCTATGTTTTAGACAACAGCGAACAGCTTCGCCTCGAAATATTGGCATTCGCCAGACATATATGAGCCAATTTATACTTTCTTGCAGAAAATATAAATGATAACTTATGTCTCCGAAATTCCACAAAAATCGTGTTAGCGACGAATTGATGTGAAATGCATAAAATAAATGTGCAATCAAATAGCTTCCGGCTTGGGGGATGGAACAGATTAGGAAAAATAATGACAAAATTATGATTATAATTGTTGCTTCTGTTTCCTCTCGTGTGACAATTCTTGTCTGTTGATTCGAATTTGTCAATGTACATCTGTCTCTCATGATAAGCTTTAGCTTAACGATCAAAACAATATTAAATATAAAAATTAAGATTGACTGAAATATTCCAACAGTGCAAAAGAGACGATGATATAACTGCCAAAATACACTGCTTCTAAACAAGGAACAGACAATTGTGCCTTTGGAGTTTACTACATGCCGGCCCATGAAAACAAAGGGTAATGCTATGACCATCGAAATTAAAAAAGTGACCCCACTTGCAATATAAGCGAATCTGACGCCAAACGACTTCGTTTTAAGAGGGAAAAATATGGACATACAACGATCAACACAAACCAAGAGAAATGCGGTGGTGGACAAACACGATGCAAAGGCATTTACGACTCCATGCAGGGTGCATACAAAAGAACTTTGGTTGTATGTGAAAAAGTAGACACGGCCTTGAGTGGCATATGGAATGCCTTTGGCCGGAACCATCCACAACCAACCAATTGCAATGACATTGATAATATCAGCGACTGCCAAAAATGCAAAATAGATCATTTGACGACTTTTATGTTTAATTCGACAAGTAAAAATTACTATGATGTGAATATTGGCAACTAGTCCAAAGGTGGCAAAAATAGGAAATATGTATATGGAAATGAATCCCAGCATAGTAGACGTGACGCAAAAGATTCTCTTGGACTCATCAGTTACAGCTTCTTTGCAGTCTTTAAATAAATCAAAGGGACCATCAAGGTAAGGCCATGGAGTTGCGTTCATTATGATAGAGGTGTATAATATGATGCTTTCTGTTCTACTCCAACATTATATTAAGCATCCCGTAATTATATTTATACCTATTTTATTATATTTCAATTCGAAGAGTATTTCGACCAATGATATACAGTACAAGCTTTTTGTCCTGACATTGGTCCTTAAGGCTGACATATTATATAAAATATAAAAAATTTTCATTTAGTTTTATAAGTTGTAATCAAAAACTACATATTGAAATTGTTCTCAATTTCTGAACAATGATTATTTTTTATCAATGAACTTAGAACATTATATTATGCAGTCATGTTGGAAATTAGTCAA
Organism: Coelogynopora nodosa; assembly: GCA_034780555.1. Taxonomy (NCBI): domain Eukaryota; kingdom Metazoa; phylum Platyhelminthes; order Proseriata; family Coelogynoporidae; genus Coelogynopora; species Coelogynopora nodosa. The sequence goes on along the minus strand of JAUZND010006172.1, from coordinate 8,204 downwards.
CATTAGGGAGGCTAATGTGGTTCAGGCTTCGTCCATTGGCAGGGGGTTAGTGGGACAGAGTTCCCCGATTTTTTTGTTGGTTTTTGGAAGCATGTAAAACGTATTTAAACATCCTCAAAATAGAAATAACATAAAACAATATACTGCAACACAATATTTTGGAGGGGGCAAAAGTCTAAGCTCTAAACATTTGTGATTGTGGGGGCCGTCCCTGTCCCTGATTCCGACATCCCTGATATATATTAAACTAAATGACTGTACATTTTATAAACCTTTACTAATCTTTTTGAAGAGCTTTAACGATCAGTATGAACATGCAATTAATTGGACACACAGCCTTTCTTGACTTTGATTTTTTGTTGTAGAGATATTTAGATAGACAAAAACCGATAATTATTCTCTAAGGAAATTCCCACCCCCGTCAATGCCAACTCTGAACTGCTGAGGTTGATATTTTGATTTGTTTAATCGTATTTTTTATGTTTCCATTACGGGTGTAATAAAAGCATCACCACCTAAAAGTATAAGTACAAATAACATATTGGTGTTTCTTAGATGAAAATATTGTATTATAAAACCAATTCCATCTCTTTAAATAATGATCATATCTATCGTCATATGTCTGTAGATTTGCTTGAGCTATAATTGCAACATGGAGATTATAAGAAAGCCTAGGAGTATTTTTATTGTAATGATTCATATATTATTGTATTTTGAATATATTTTGCTATTTGAAAAACCCAGGTTGATGATGCTGGATGATGCTGGATGATACTGAGTATTCTGCAAAACTTTCTTGAATTCATGACTACACAAGGCTGTAGCCAGATTATTTTACGAGTGTTTAATCCGGTGAGGGGACTTTTTGGAATTTTTATAAAAGATGGAGGTATTTTTATATATTTTTATTCATAAAGGGAAGCAATTGTTTTGTATTGAAACAACCCAGGCTTCGCCCACTGTTAGGAGGTTAGTGGGACGGAGTTTCACGAATTATTTTTGGGTTTTGCAAGCATGTGAAACGTATTTAAACGTCTCAAAATGGTAATTACATTAATTAATACACATTAACACAATTATTAATACACATTAATACAATTATTAATACACATTAATACTATTATTTTTAATAATTGACGAACCTTAGCAAACTTCGGCAGTAGGCTACTTTTACCAATATGAGTTATCTAAAAGATAATCTTCAATTCGTTAAAGCTAAGAGTATTATATACAATAACCGTCCAATAATTAAGAAATGGTAGAGATTGTTATGTTTTAGGTATATACTAAAATATATTAATTAAATAGAGATTTATATTTTTCTGGTTAACAACTAATATTTCGAACAAATGTGGGGAACACGCATCCTGATATGACGTTTTCAGAAAAGAAATAAATAATTAGTATATACTTAAACACATTACAATTAAACTGAATGAGGACCAATGATATATATTTTCCTAGGCGGTGGAACGCTATATACCGAGCATAGAGGGGCTGAGGGGTTGTTGCTGTGATAAAATATAGTTTACTCACCGTATTTTATCTAAGTCTTTATGGGCACGAAACGTTGTATTATATGACCGCATATTATTTGTTACTAAATAAAATACATTAGAAATAAAGGAAATGTATAGGAAATTTACTGGATACGAAAGTGTACGATTTAAGAAGAATACTATAGAGACCTTGTTGCTAATTATTAAATATTACAAAAAAGATTTTACCGAAAATTATATTGGTTCACAATGCACGCGATTCGAAGATAAAGATTTATAAAAATTATTGCAAATACTTATATAAAATAGGATGTATTATGTTATGCATAGAATATTTTGTTAATAGAATACTGAATACTTCTACTATCCAGTTTTAAAACAGGGTAATTACGTCCGTTTGTTGTAAAAGCTCAATTTTTCGATACGAGAATGTTTGATATTTTACTTTTTTAGTGAACTAATTTAAAAAAACTTTTTTTTTAATTATATAATTATGCAAATTTTAAAAAAAAATTAAGAAGGCGCAAGAAACCAAATTACATGTTTGGGGGCTAACGGATACCTCAGCCACTATACGCCCAGATTATGCTTTGGGACTACAGCACCTATATGCAAACCCCACGGCTCCCCCGAACTATTAAGGACTGAACTATATTATGTATTATAACAGTGAATATATATTTTTGTATATTAATGACTAAACGAAAAATAATGAATGCTTAACTGCTAATCGAGCCGATACTCCCCATTTCAGGTTTTGAAAGTGAAACCTGCATATTTAGCTTTGCTATACTCAACCTTGAATAGCAATTAGTGAACTTTTACATTTTACATTTGAAATTCCCCAAAACGCATAATAACTATAGTTATTATGCGTTTTGGGGAATTATCCTTTTAATCTCCTTAATTTTTTGCATATATATTATAAAATAGTTCGTGATTTTCGTATTATACTGCATCTGTTAATATATTGTATATCAAGGCCTCTTGAGAATAATTTAAAATAAACTCACTGTCTCTCATTTGTCGACACTGTTACTGAAAATTGTTATATTGTGGCAAAAATTTAAGTGCTTAAAAAAAGTTATAACGTTTACAATTTATGCATTTGACAATTTGTTGTCCATATTATACAGTACAATCAAATAAAAATAAATAAAGCACACCGTGAGAATCAACTCACAAAGTCTATTGGTAATATTTAACATTTAATATTGATATTTTTATTGAATAAAAGTGGTCATTTGTAACAGATAAAATGTTGTTTGGTGATATTATAGGAAATTCCAACATTTTTAATGATAAATTTATAGATCTGCCGTCAAATAACTTTTGGCTAATTGTAAGTGATTATGTTATGGTTATTATGAAACGGGTATTGTTGCCTGACAAATAATGTGCCTAATGTGCTTAATAATGTGCCTAATAATATGCCTGATAATTAGGCACATTATTAAGCACGTTATTAGGTACATTATTAACGACACTAGTAACATTTAATGTTCTTAATCTTTTGCACTAAATTAAATTTAATATTTGATTACATTAATTCAAAGTATAAACCTGACTTTTCAAAAAACAATTTTTACGGTTTAAATTTTTTTCTTTTGAAAAAAAATTTTTTTTTTGCTGTAGGCCTGTTATTTTCAATGGGGATATTGTTTATGTAAAATATGGTATAGTTGGAGCAACAATATGAGAAAGATTCATTTAGTTGATGGGCAAAGATATTTGATAAGTTGTTATTTACTCTATTTAATTGTCCGTAACATATCCATTGTTAGTTATTTGATGGAGTTCAGCTTAATAATTTCCTATTCTTAATTGTCCGTGATATATCCATTGTTAGTTATTTTGTGGAGTATTTTCTTTAAATTAATTGCTTGTGATATATCCAATGTTAGTTATTTAATGGGATTCGGAGTAATAATTTCCTATGCTTAATTGAATGTGATACATCTTATTTTATGGGATGCAGCGGTTGAACGGTGGTTGCATTTCTGCACACCATCAATGTCTGTCCATGTGACATCGTTCATGCAAGAAAACACTTCATTGCATACCTCGCAGACATCTTTGCTAAGTGCAACGGACTCATCATGCCTCTTCAAGCAGACAATATGAGTCTCCTTAAAGGGTGCCTTACAATCGTTCACCACCAAACTAACTCTCTCATCGCGAGTTCTTCTAGTTTTCGTGTTTAAACAACCAAACAACTGAGGTGACGGATGAGCAGCTCTTTGTCTACTCTTCCCAATTGGTTCGACATTTGCAGGATTTTCTGAACATGATCGTTCCGAGTTGGCTGGTGGAACCATTCGAAGCTCATTCAGTAGACAGAAGTGAGAATACAAGAAGAAATTATCCACTCGCAGAATAGCACTGAGTTGGACAGCTTGTTTTCTTGGTGTCGAGGAATCACCATTTTGGGTAATTAAAATGACAAAATCTAATCTCTGTTCCTTTTGCTATTCAAAGATGAGGACATGATTATAATGCCATTCCCTAGTTCAGCAAGCAACGAAGCCGTCTCGACATCACTGAACAGGATGACCTCCGGCTGATGCTCGCCAGTATCAATTGATGTGATAATTGTGTAACTTGAGAGTCATAAGTGGGCGGGCGCTGGGTACTATAAGTGGGTAATTAGGCATAACTCATATGTATGAAAAGTACGTAAAACAATTGGTTTAAACTTCGTATGGCAGTAAAATCTTGCCTACTTTTAATACATTTTTTCAATAATTTTATGTATAACTACTTCTTGGGTCAATGCGTAGAGGTTAAAATCAATGAAAAACAATTTCAACATTTTGGGCAGAGGGAGGTTGGGTAAAGTTCATATTTGGACCGGCATTTTGAGTACACGTCTCGAAGCAATTTGCAATGAAACGTTTGTTTTGACGTTTATGTAGTAACAAAAATATACTCAATAGCTGAAACATATAGATATAAGTCAGTCCTTCATTAGGAATATAACCACACAAAATGGGAAATAGTGAAATAACTGTTTCACTAATTAAATGTTATGCAGCGAAGCCTTGGGGGATTGTAGGGCGGGTTCAGTCCCACAGTAATTTGGCCGTGGTGGCTGAGGTATCGTTTAGCCGCCATAAGATGCAAACCTGATTTCTGGCACCTTCTTGAAAACTGTCAAGATTTCTATTATTTTTGCATTGTCTAAACATTTTTTATTTTTTACTTATTTATTAAAAAACTATGTATTAAACATCAAATAACGTCTATTTGTAATTAATTAAATAAATCGTGCCGAATTAGCCGGTAATTAGCCCAAATTAGTGGCATAGAGGAATATTTAGTATTCCATTTATAAAATATTGTATGCATCGTTAGATGTGCATTATATTTTGTACATCAGATTTTATATAATTCTTTGCAATATAATACTGTATAAAAATATTTATCCTCGAAAAGCGTGCATTATTAGCACATTTTAATTGTTGCATAATTTTTGTAAAATGAAGTAACCTTTAATAGGCCTGCATGTATAGTATCGTTCTTATTAAATCGTACTCTTTTATATCCAGTTCTTACATGTTTAATTTATTTTTAGTGTCTATTCAGCAGCCCCGTTATGCTCGGTTGCGTTAACTACTTATAGAAATATAAATTAATGGTCCTCAGCTCCCTCCTCATTCAATTTATTTTTATTTATTATAATAATTATTTACATGTATAATACATACAAATGTTCTCTGGGAGTTTCGTTTTCATTATTTAATTTTTTTTTAATTTAAAATGTAAAATTTAGTTATATTGTTGAGTTCTTCTTTTCCTTCTTGCATTAAAGCTCATATACAAGTTGTTGCTTGTAAACAATCACAATGTTTGCTGTAAATCTCATATAACATATTTTTAATTCTATAGCTAAGCGTAGTAGTACAGACTAATACGCAATCACTATACTACCACCCTATTATGCGACCATTTATTACAGCAAAATAGACAGATTAACTAGACTATAAAAAGATGATTCATTGACAACATTTAGCCATACTATGAAGCCTAAACGTATAGTTAGATGGCTAAATTGTTTCGATTCGTAAGAGTTATTTAATACAAGTCGGAATTATGCAATAATATCACCGACTATCATGACAATATTAAGCATGCATAATTGCTGATAATTCATTAAAAATAATCACAACTAAAACATTAAATAGTTTGCAATATTAATTAAAGATTCATGAAGTGTAAACATGCAAATTTTGAATAACATTTTGTAACAAATTCCTAGAAAAAAGAGACACAAGGAGAGAAACTGCAGACTACGAAAGAGAGAGAGAGAGAAAGAAAGAAAAATTGTGAAAGAAGGGAGGGAACGAAGGGAGCGAACGAATGGAGTGAACTAAGATAATTTTCTATTGGAGCATACAATAACTTTAGTCATATTAGTTTAAAATCTCATTGCTTGAATTAAATGTTCTTTAAATCTATAATATATTCCAAGTACTATAAGATATTTAAAATATTTATTACAAGATTTTACAAGATTATTTATTACAAGATTTATACAATAGCATATCTCACAAGAAATAATTATTTAATTAAATATTATTGTGATAATGTAATACAAATTTTCTGTTAATACGATTTCTTAGTGAAGTACAATTATTCCATACAAATCGATAATTTGGATAAGATTGTATTAAAAATGTTCATGAATTATATACTTATTATATTATATAAATCTATTTTCAGGAGAACTGTCACATATGCAACGTAGTCACGCTTAATTATAATATGAGAAATCATACTGTCTGCCACTATAGATTAAACAAGAACAGAAAATAAAAACATAAAATTAAAAATCAAAAATCAATAATAGGTTTTATGGATTCCTAATCAAAAGGTGTCAGATGCTTGGACGTCAATTATGAAATGTTTTCGCATCTGTGGGACGGATAGGGGAGTAGTTAAGTGAGATGACTCAATACATACATGGTCGATGTTCTTTTAAAAGAACCTTGGCGGTTCTACATAAAAAGAACATGTGACAATCATTGATCCGCTTGTGCCTTTCAAAAGTTTATTTTTCTTCTAAAATTAAGTATCTATCTTAACAATTTAAAATAAATAATTACGTTAAAATGTACAACAATAAATTAAAAGTAGGTCATACTAGTTTCTATTCTGCATATTAAACGAATTGTTTTATACTTAAGTATTTTTACTATACATGTCGCGTATATATATTTCATGTAGACTATATAATATTATCCAAAATATAATGGATGAGTCTCCCTATTCAAGAAACAAAACAGATTTTAATCTCTTGACTACATTTTTCATTTATTATGCTTTTAAATACTCCGTTTTTTAATTCTATTTTATAACTAAACTACATTCATATGGATAGGATCAATGAATGAATTTAAAATTTTGATTTAGCTTTATACTTGTTCAAATCTATAGTATATAACATAACTTTGTTTTTATATTTAATTAGATTTTTTTAATCAATCATACAAATATCCGACCATATACATTTTTGGTAACTTTTAGACGGATAACTTCTGAGAACCGCGCAACTTAGTGAGCTTAAATGTACACATTATTATGATGAAAGTTTTAAAAAATTAAACTTTCAACAAATTGTTTACGCAAATTTAGATTTCTTATAGCTTATAATGACATCATTTGACAAAAACTACGTTTTGTGTGTACACCTAGGTATATACCTGAGCTTTCGGTGGATCTTTTCTGCATACATTTTGCCGGAACATATACCTGTAATAATTTATTATCAATATATATACGTCCAACATGTCATCTTTGGCCAACCAAACATATAAAATTTGGTCAAATAATATTTAATTTTAGTTAATTTATGCTTACTCTTTACTAACTTTATATAAATGGATTGAAATTTAAATTTGATGTGAACATACTTATCTCATACCCGGCAAAACGAAATTTGATAAAATTTATTAAATATTTTAGTTACTAAATATTGCTAACTTTTGATAACTTTTTTTATTTTATCAAAGTTAACAAATAGATTTCTATCAAATTATTTCATACTACCTTTTAACAAATTTTCCCAAATAATTAATAATTTTGAATAGTTTTCTAATTATTTTTTACATAAAAAATGTATACATTAGATAGGTCTCTTTTAATGAGGGTTGATCTATAAACACAATAAATATAAATATATAACATAATAACATATTGTATATAGAAACACATAAATATATATGTAATGTAGATTACCCACCACATTATACTGAATGATTCTACACTAAAACGGGAAGGGCTATTATTAATCCGATACGAATAAAAAATGAATTGTTCCAAATATTGTATCAAATTAAAATGTAAATAATAGAGTAAGTAGTGTGTACAAAACACACAAATAAGTAATATAAAACTGGATCAATCAACTATAACAAAGGCCAAAAAATAATGTCACAAAATTAAATTGTTGAATTTCATAATACTTTTTCTTCTACTTATTGAAAAACACATTTACTTGCGATTTATTCGCATGACAAGATAGGCGTAGATTTCTAATGTAACTATAAGTGGAGCTTTTCTTTTGAAACATACTATTATTTGATAAGGAGTGTGCACATTTTGTAAATTGGAAATGTTGGTAGGTGGCCTTATTCTTTGTTTGGCCACTATGTACAAAACAGACATATTAAGTAATACAACATGTTAACTATAAATATAAACGCA
>JAUZND010006171.1:0-10879 GCA_034780555.1 Coelogynopora nodosa | reverse complement strand
CTGGTTTAAAAAGATATCTATGGTTGATATTTTGCATAGATGATCGTGAACATGATATCTTTAATATTCCAGGTGGTTAGGAGTTTATTTTCATTAATAAAAAAGTTCCAGCTAGTTCGGGTTTTCTGGCTAGTTCGGGAAATACAAATTACCATTGTATTCCCTGAGAATGTGGGTCCCAAAATATTTTTAAAAAAAACTTTGATTCCAACAATGTGAGGCCTAGTAAAAATTTTTTTTTTAAGTTTAAGTTTTATTCATTTGAAAATTATTCAAAATGATTAAGAATTAACAAAATTATATAAAAATATACTCTTGTCATGGTAACAGTCAGTTGTGGTTAATGGTCACTACATATTAGAGATGACAATATTGTTATCTGTACTCCATACTTCACCTTGAACTTGCTCTTACAATTGTTCCACATTATTTATGTGTGCATTGGTGGTTGGATCTACAAAATTGTGCTAGTGGTTGATTGAAAATAAAACAATTTAAGTAATTAAAAAAATGTTAACTAGGACACACATTCTCAGAATTGAGGTTTTCAAAATTTAGTTGTGGGACCTGCATTCTCAGGGAATATGATCTATATACTATGTCTATAAAGTATAAATTATATTCACATATAATAAAATAGGAATTTATTTACTTTATTAAATTTTTACTAAATTTATGATCCATGCTTTTACAGTAAACTAGATTTAAACTATAATAAAATAATATTATTTAAAATATATAGACATTACTCCAGATAATCAGACTGCCTAAGACAGTATTTTAAACTTCTTAGCAATATTAATATCCCTATATTTCATAAGTTGTTTCAGGGTTCCCATATATGGACTATAAATCTATAAGACTGTATATCAAATATAAAGACTATTGTCTTCAAATTTCCTGAATTATTAGCAATCTTTTATATTGTACACTTAAAAAAGGTATAAAATAAAATCAAGCTTGCAAATCAAAACTAAAGCTAATTATTAAAAACTAAATTAATTAAAACTAATTAAAAACTATTCTAATATAATTCAATGTCTATTTTTATTTATTTAACCTAAAATAAATTAAAATATTAATTTAGATATATAAATCTGGCGGATAAATGAATTAGTGTTAAAATGTATTACTTTATAATTTTATATATTATAATTTATTATAATTAAAAAATTTATTATTAATTTAATAATTTAAAATTTGTATTATATATTACAATATATCTGTTGGTTAGATACTTAAAAGTCAGTAATTATAATAAGCAGATTATATAAACTTATCTTATCTATATCATCTATATTATCTATATCTTATCAATATACTATAGAGCTTTAAAGAAATATAGTTTATAATTTATAAATCAGCACATATGATTCTATTTAAGACATTATTCATAGTAAATAGCAACTGATTACTTTTTCTATAGTTTACTGTAAACAAAATGTATGTATACATTGTATATTCTAAAGCCAGAAATTTTTACAGAAGATGTTTATAGGGAGTGAAATAAATGTTGTATTAACTAGATACACAATTAACCAATTTATATACTCTGTTTGAGTTGAGTTCAGAATTACATATAATTATTTTAGTAAAATTAACTATATAATTAAATATATTAATAAGTAAATGTGAAACATCAAGGTAGCAATAGCCTTACTAGAGTTCAATGATGATTATTAATTCACATCAACAAATCCCATGATGGTGACATAAGTAAACTATGAATTTGAACTCCCATATGATAAATAAAAGACAGTGAGAAATTATGATTACTGTTTCAGAATAGTAACTAAGGAGATAATTATACAACATAATTATTGCCTTAAAAAATTATTTTAAATTATTAATATATAGTAATAATATTTATATACTTGGTACACCCATACATTAACACATACATGCCTGGCATAGATTTTTTATAATGCACATGGCCAAGGGGTGGGGGTTTACCAAACCTGAGTGTAACATAAATTTTTACATATTATATATAGTGTACTAATAATAGACAATACTCATGTATAATAAATATATGTCAAATGTATGATTGGCTCTTACATTAGCCTATATAAGTCAATCAGAAAATAGACACATATTTGGTATATAACATTCATATTATAGCTTATATTATTTTGGCAATGAGTTTATTTATTGATTAATTTGTCCTTTCATAAAATAAAGATTATAATAGTTTCTACAAACACTTTTGATATTGTAATGGAAAACTATTATTTTTCTGACACAAAGTGGGTAGGTAGCCAGTGATTTAGAAAATATTTCCAATTTAGGTGATATTGACTCTAATCATGCATTCTCCAGTTTATTTTCTGACACCGCCTGATATTGATTCTGAAAAAGCAGTCAACACAGTTTGGAATATTGATCCACCTCAGCACCATCAAGCTGTACAAAGAAATATAGAAAATATTCATAATAATCATGCCAGATCAAACTCTTCTCAAGCTAGAACTGCAGATTGACTATTCCATGCATGGAAACTATTCTTCACCAATGACATTATCAACCTTGTTCATCATCATACCTCCAATTGACTATGTATTTTTTCAAATACAGCATCTTCATCACTGGTGTGCAGATATCATTATCAACCATCGAGACATCTACTGGTATCTGTTACCCTATATTGGTGTCAATCATAATTAAAGATTTAAACTCTTTGAAATGTTTGGTCAGCTGACAATGGTGAAATTTTTGTTGTGCTGGTCTCTCATGTAATATGCCTTGTTTGATTCATTGAATGATTCGATTTGATGATTATGAATCATGAGCACAAAGAAGAGTAGCTAACAAATTCTCTAATGTTAGAGAATTATATTATCTCAATATTGAAAACTGCATGGTCGTTGGACCCCTCTCAGACATGCTACTGTTGTTGAGTTATTTTGGTAAATGTCTAATTAAAGCCAATGATCATTCAAAGCCAGATAGATATGGTATAAAGGTATTTATACTCAGCAACTCAGACACACAGTATGTACATTTGTGAACAATGTCCAGATCCAGCATACTATACTGGCATCAATATTGTAAAGCACTTGATGGATTCATCCCATTTTCCTGCTGGATTTGGTATTTGTGCAGATAGATTTTTGGAGCATTTTCATTAATTGATTATTTAATCGCCCCTTTCACAAATGTTAGACTAGATAAAAATACGTTTTCTGGAATAAAATAATATTACATCTTAGTTTAGTTGCTGGGCACACAAATTTTGCAATTCCTACAACCTATACATTTTTTCTACACTCCTGTAAGAAAGCAACAATTAATCAATATTTTGATACCAATGAATATACCTTGCATGTCAAACATGCTGTGTTTAGTTTTCGTCGCTTTGTTTCATTTGTATTGTGTGTGCACTATATCTCTATACACATTTTCACCCCTTGGGTGTGCGCCAGCATATATTGTCTGTCCATTTAGTCAAGCCCAATCATATGTAGCCACTTATTATTATAGGTATTACTATTAATTTGTGTGCTAATGAAACTAGACTAGATTAAAAAAATATTCTGGAGAACTGCACCCCATTCAGAAATGAAGTTAGACTAGATAAAAATAAATTTTCTGGAGAACTGTGCCCCATTCAGAAATGAAGCTAGACTAGATAAAAATAAATTCTGGAGAACTGTGCCCCATTCAGAAATGTAACTAGACTAGATAAAAATAAATTTTATGGAGAACTGCACCCCATTCAGAAATGAAGTTAGACTGCCTTTCTATTTCAAATATGTAATATAATATAGACCCAGTTATTCTCTCCAAGTTAAATATGTAAATGCTTTGTTTAATTTTTATCTATTTATGGAGATCTAATGTATGGAGAAAAGGTTATATTCACGGTAAAAAAAGGGAGGCCAGGGGGCGCCACCTTGAATAGTCTAATTCACATTGATGTAAATTTTGACAAATGTGAACAAAAAAACCAACATACATTATAATTAATAATATTTCAATTTCTAATCAGCATTTGGTCACAGTTTTCCTATGTTAAATACATATAAACATTTACAACATATTTTACTAAAATAATTAAAACTTTTTTATTACTTAACAAATTTCAATGGTGAAAACCTACTTGAAAATATGGGGAAAACATTTATCAAAAAAATAATAGTTTTAAAAATCTAATTTTACATTATATGACAAAAAATGGAGTATATTATAGTGGATGAATATTAATCAAATTAGAAGATACTATTACAGTGCCTGGAATCCACTTAATACGTACACGATTAATACATAGGACCCGTTTTGTTTGTATGTATTTAAATTGCTATCTAAATAGTCAAAATCGTCATGAATGGACAGAAATATATAATTGGCTTGTCTATACAGCAAAACATGTGATGGTGGATTTTGCTTGCCGTGTTGTATATTTTCATCTGGAACAGGCGGAATTGGAAGTCAGGCTCTTGGTGTGTTGGTTAAAATACCAATGAAGAAATGGCGTCAAGCAGTCGAAACAATGGATTCCCATAACAATAACCATTATCACATAAACGCTGTCGTTTTTATGAAGAACTTCAAAGACAATATTGAACATCCAGAAAAGGCGATCGATGCAAACTTGAGCAATGGACTGCAGAAGTTACGAAACAAAACAAACAGATATTGATGTCCTTGATTGAGGCAACAATTTTTCTCGGCTCACAGGCAATTGATTTTAGAGGACATCGAGAGTCAGGAAATGAAACCGACGTTAACAAAGGAAATTTCTTAGCCATTTTAGATTTACAGGCACGATCGGGTGACAAAGTGTTAGAAGAACATTTGAATACCTGTAAGAAAAATTCTCGTATGACTTCCTGGCGTATTCAAACTGAGATTATAGATATTTTAGGTCAATATTTACGAAACAATTGTATTCAAGAAATAAAATCTGCCAATCGTATAGTATTTTAGCTGATGAAGTCAGCGACGTATGAAACATCGAGCAAGTATCTTTGGTCATGCGGTATGTAAATACGAAATGTTATGTCAAGGAGGTGTTTCTGGAATTTTTGAAAGCCGAGAGAATCACTGGTGAATATCTAGCCGGTATTATTTTGAAGAAACTTGAACAATGGGGATTGGATTTATCCAAGTGCGTTTTTGCAGAAAGAACTCCCTGCCAACAAAAAGCAAAAGTTGATTGATGTCTGTCGAACAAGGTGGGTAAGGCGACATGATGCACATTATCAATTTTTCAACATGTTCCGGTATGTAGTTCTATACCTGGACGTCATTGTTAACCCACATCTTCATCCCGAATATGAATCCTGGTCGTGGGATAGAGAATCCCTTTCAAAAGCAAATGGCTTGCTATCAACGATGACACAGTTTGGTTTCATTATTTCCTTGGTCGCAACATACAAAGTTATGGATGCTATACAGCCTGTATCTACTATAAAGCTACAAAAACGCGCCCTTGATAACTTTGAAGCATACTCGCTAGTCAAGACTTGCATTGGCGATTTCGAGAACATGACATCTTCACAGGATGGTTCGCCCAAGCAGTCCAAATGGCAGAAGAAGTTAACATTAACGAATTTTAATTGGTTAATCTATAAATAGTATTTTGATTTCCCAAAACTTACGCCATTGTAATAGCTACTCTGGTAGTATGTTAATACCACTTTATGCAACTGAATTTACTCTTTTGTAGTAACTGCTACCGTTAATAAGGAATAAGGTTACTAACAGTAGCAGCTAATACCTCTTTATGCAATCGACCCCTTGTGGTTTAGTATGTCTTTGCCATTCATTTAATGGTTAAAAATTAAGGATTGTATTTGTGTAAAGTTGAGCAGTTCGCACAAAAATGTGCAGAATTTTTTTTTTTTACTTTGGCGCCATAATTGTTTTCCACGACCCCCCCATTGAAAATTCCTGGGTGCGCGCCTGTACAGTAAACAGCAATCGCCGCTTTGTTCCACCACCAATGTAAAAAGAACATCTAGAAGGTAACCCTGAAAGCTATTGTCGTTTTGTATTTACTAATGCCAGCCAATTATGTGTACAAAAATGTTAAGGTTGTTTTGTGCTTCTCAAGTGAGTATTAGATGCAAAGTGTGAAACTGGTACAAATAAACAATTTTCAGTTCTTACCTATAATGAAAAAAGACTGGAGTACACATGCTCAAATGGATAACTATATACTATTCTATAATGAAAAGCAACAGATGATGGACAATGTGTATCTTGAATCAGCTTCTTGACATAGCTGCTCACAACTCTTGGGTAATTATTCACAATAATCATCCAAATCAATTTCATTATAGTATCAGACTTGGGTAGAAAAAAAGTGTTTTATATGAAAATTGGCCCATGAACTATCAACAGAAGTTATAGCAGCTGTGTTCTTAATTCAAATGGATTACACTGTTATATTCTGCATTCTCTAGCAGCCTTTGGATATGGGCCAGATCGCCATATTCCAAAACCTTTTACAGCTCCTACTCACAATTGTGCACTTTTCTTCCAGTGTCTAACTGCAGTAAGCAGTCATGTTTGGAATGCAACCACACAGTTTGTGGAGAACATTCAATTGTAATGCAAACATGTACCAATTGTGTTGAAAATGAATAACTTTTTTAATTATTGTAAAAGACTAAAATTTAAGTGAAGACAGTGTTCCTTTTTTTCAGATTTGGATCATATTTTATTTTGTTATTACTACTATTTTTATACTGCTATAGGTACTACTTTTGTAATTGCAGCTAGTATTATAGCTATTTTTTGAGTATACAATACACATATAATAAATAAATATGTTTTGTAAATATTTAAAAAAATGCTTCTATGATATGATACTTTGGCAAATACATTCTCCTAAAATGTAGCAGTTATAACAAAAAATATATTAAAAACAAATGAAAGTCATTATTTTATCTATTTTTTGATAAATAATCTATAATTTATAAGCTTGTTACATGACCTTTGGGTCAATCAATTTTTTTAGATATTTTGTATAATGAATCCCCAATGTCATATATATATATTCTCCTATACTTCAAAATTAATCATTTGGGTAGTTGCAAAATACCAAACTAATTAGCACTAAAGGGGTAAGTCAGACCCCTCATTTAAATGTACACCTGTTTAGAAATGTTTTGAGATTTTTAAAAATGGGCAAGAAAATGTTTTTTTAATTTTAAGGATTTATCTTGTTCATCTTTTTTCATATGATAATATACATGTTCCTTTATTTATGTCAATCAGATTTCCATAGATATTATAATTATTGTGTTAAACTACATTAATCTATTAAAGGATATAATCTTATTATTAAATATGACTATACTTATATTTTAATTAATTTTTTTTCTGTTACGATTATTTTTTTTAATGTTTTATGACTTTTATTAATATGCTATATTAATTTTATTATTTAAATCAAGAAAATTATTTAAAGTTATATCTATTGAATGAAATAGTTTTCCTAGTGAACATATTTCCAAGGGGCTATATATTTCCAATAATGCTACATGGAATTGTTTTAAAAATTGGTTCTACAGGATTGCCATGTGTATTTGAAATTCAAGTAAAATACTTCAATTTGAAAAATTTGCTAAAATACATCAAATTTTGTTCATTTTCCTGAAATATACTTGATTTTTAACAGTATAGTTAAAATATATATTATTTAAATATATAATATATTAAATTTTAACATTTTAATAAAAATATTTTTCAATATATACATACAAATAGCATAGGCCTACCTATATACCTGAATTTAAAAAGAATGATATATGCTAAATATACTTTAATTTTTTCATTAAAAATATGGTCAACCTGGTATTATAAAGTAAATATCATGATTACTATTTTCAAATATTAAAAAAATGTAATTAATGTATTCATTAAAAGATATGCATAACATTAATATTGTTTAAGAATAGTATAATTTATTCTAATTAGAAACTGTTATTAATGTACCTAGTCCTTATAAATCAATATTTAAAAATATATTTCTATCTACAACATAATTAAAATATGGCCTATAAAATTGACATGACATTGTTGACTATTTTTCAATATTTTAATATATACATACATATAGTAGATATCAAAAATGAATTTAAATAATATCAATTGACTTCTGATAAATTGTTTCAAAATAGCTACTGGTAAGTCATTGTCATTATTTCAGATGAATATCTCATTCACAAAAGGTTTTTCAAAGTAGGATCTCTAAAATATAGACTACAATTAATAGTTATTAGAAGGTTATACTTTATAAAAAAGGCTTACCTTTCACTATCCACAACCTGTTTTCATTGTTATTTAAAATATTTATATTTTTTAGATAAATCATGCCCACAGAAATTGTACAATTCAAGGAATCTGATTTTGTAGAAAAAGTTGAATTGTGTAAGTCTGACATTTGTATAAATTAAAAACACTTATAGTTAATAAATATGTTATGTTAGGAACCCTATTTGTCTATTCCAGGTAAGGGTTCCTTTGCTGTGATATACAAGGTTCTCACCAGAGATAGGCGTCAGTTTTGTTTGAAAGATTTTGGAAATATTGATGTTGACAAGTAAGCAACATTATTTTAAAAATTACTATAATTTTGTTTGTTTATTGCTCAGTTCTTAATCATAAAATGCATGCAGTATGTTTGCAGTAATCTGTCAAAAAACAGCCAAATACTTTTAAAAGCAAATAAGTTAATCTGATCGATATTATATTATAATGTTGCTTAATATATTTTGTATTTAAAAATCCTATAGGGAATATATTATTAAAAAATTATATATGTTATGCAAAATTTAACCTTTTGGGAAAATGTTGCCTGTTAAAAAAATTAATTAAAGTTCATTAATCACCAAAAACAAACAATAATTCCAGGCCTTAATTGTTCTTAATTCAGCTGATGTATTACCATGCTTTGGAATCTGATAAACAAACAAGAAAAAATAATCAATAATAATTAAAGCTATATAGCATATTTATAAACAAAACCAAGAATATTTTGCAACAGTGACTCTTCCTTTTAAAAATAGTGACATAACCATTAATTAATATAATTAGTGCATTAATAACTTAAAAGTAATCAATTATTTCCTGATTATCATACTGTATAATTAGAAACAGAAACTACCCTTGCAACATATTTTTGGTTTGTTTATCTCTCAAATTATTTCATTTAGTATAATATTGATAGTAGTGTGGAAAGAGTACCTCCACGACATTAACAAAGGTGCGGAACATCACCAAATCCGCATTCTTACGTTTTAAATGTCTGCTCACTTTACTATAAATAATTTAAATCAATCAGAGTAGAGTATCTATTTTTCGGTTTCTATGACTTTCTATTGACAGTTTAAATAATTTACATCCACCGATCAATTTAGGGAAATCGATCAATGAAATAAACGTTTTTTCTTTTTTCTAATAGGTCATGTATTATTTATCAGTTTAATTTCAACGTGAATTTATACTAAGTAAAATTTGAGGAGTATGATATAGTATTCATTAAAAATTGATGGGATGTATAGAAATAGTAGTAATCAATTATTCAAGTATACATATTGATTATTCCTAATACAATGTACTGCAGTCATTCAATGTCATCAAGGTGAGTTTAATGAAAATATTGACTAAGTCGATTATAGGAAGAATGACTGATAATGAATTTGAGATATATTACTTGTATTAAAGCTCAATAAAAAATTACTATATGTATATACTATATGCATGTTACAGCAGATATATTGTTGAATTCAGCTCTATATATTTCTAAGTTAACTTTTAATCATTTACTCACTTTTGTTTTATTCAGTCTCGCGTATTCTTATGCCTTTAAAATTTAATGAACAGTTTAACACTCTAAAATACATAAAGTTAGTTAGCCTAAAATACCTACTAATAAATACTACTACTAATAATAAGAATAGATAATACTACTACTAGATAGAGTGACATTTATTGTTACAAAATTTATTGCAGAACACAGAGTAGAGCAGTATAAGCATTTAGCTTATATACAAAAATGTCAGTGTCGTTGAGTATCAGTTTCGCCTTCCTCTTCAACGCTCGGGTTTCCACACACGTCAACACAGTCATTTTTATCTCCACCATTCCATGTATATTGCCCGACTTGCTGATTATGTTGATCTCGAAAAAAGTGTCCAACTTTTTTTTATTGCTTCTTGCAAAACGGAGTGCTCCATACCTAGCTCGCATTCAGTAACTAACCAAGAAATAATAATATAAATATTATAGCTTTGGAAAATATGAAATTTCGCGGGTATTAGTGGCACTCATTGAATTTGTTTTTTAATAAACAGCTTTTAGAAGTTGTAATAATTTAATTATTTTTCGTTCATCAATGATTACCGCTGTCCGTCGTAATTCCTAGTATTATAACATTAAAAACTAATTGATAAATTTTAGAAAAAATTTTTAAACGTGTTTGACTTCTTTCACTTTACTATTCAATAGTTTCGTGAACTGTTCTTCGCAGCTTAAATACTTTATTTTATTTGCATTTTTCAGAAAGCGCAGATTCGATCGTGAGGTTACCCTGCTAGCAGGATTTACAAAACATCCTAACATAGTCCAATTAAAAGGTGTTATCCATGACCCAAACAACCGTTTAGCCTTTGTTACAGAACTGTTGAGTATGGATATGTCCGCATTTTGTTCCAAGGTAAATATTTTCGGTAGTTTT
The DNA here is from genome assembly GCA_034780555.1 of Coelogynopora nodosa. Classification (NCBI taxonomy): domain Eukaryota; kingdom Metazoa; phylum Platyhelminthes; order Proseriata; family Coelogynoporidae; genus Coelogynopora; species Coelogynopora nodosa. The sequence continues at coordinate 192 of JAUZND010006171.1, read as the reverse complement.
TAGGAATCTTTTTTAATTGAGTCAGTTATTGGCAGAAATTGTTTGATATCATTATATAGTTTACAGGACATAACGATTTAGAAAATAATATAAGCGAAATGTAAAAGGGGGTATCTGTGTTATAATATTGATTAATGATTTTAAGAATAAGTCGAATTTGTTAAATTCGATTATATTTTATCGTTAATTTAT
>JAUZND010006170.1:0-10880 GCA_034780555.1 Coelogynopora nodosa | reverse complement strand
AAGAATTGTATAAAGATCAGCAATTTGGTTTATAGTTTCTTCATTTTTTAGTCCATTAACTAAAATCCTTTTCACACGCGCACCAACTCCATCATGAGGGCCTTTTCCATGATAACTTTCGCGATAATTGAGATTCCCCATTTTGTTTGTTGAATTTATAAAATTTGCGAGAAATCGAACAATTATTCCATTTTTGAATTGGGAAGCTGCTCCATCTGTCCACATTTCAATTCCAAGGAACTTCAATGTAAAAATATTAATAATTTTTTGTATATAATACGAAAATTTAGTATTTTTTATTTCAAAACTGACTATTAAAATCAACTGAAAATTTAAAAATGTGATCAGCACTTGTATGTAAACATAATATTTAAATAAAAAAATAATTGAGGATGGTCGTCCGATTTTTTTCTAATCTTTCGCTTGATATTTAAAAAATGACTATAATATTTAGATTAGTATAGCCATCGGAGAAACGATCCAACGTCAAAATGGCCTCATTGACCGTATTGTAATTATTATTGAATATAATTTAAATGAATAATTTAATAATTTTTTATGTAGACATCTTCAATGGGAAATACTTCCTCATCTTTATCTACTGTTGTCGACCAAGTCAAGCAAATTACCAAAATGGGAGGAAGTTCGATGGTGTGTTATCTTTTATTGTTTATTATCGTTATAATGTCAATTTCTTGGTTTATGTACAAATTTATATGATTTTATTTGAAATTGTCAATTTTTTAAAAATAATTATATAATTCCTGCGTTTGACCCATTCGTTGATTCTAAAAGAGTGCAAATTTCATTAGTAATTTCGTTAATCCAATTTGGATGCTTATTTTCAAATGTTAAACTATTTCTACTAGAATCTAGATTATACACATTTTAATTTTACCACCAAAATGATAAAATGATTACAATCGCTTTTATCGTTATATTGAGCGTTATAATTTCTTTTAATATAGTGTTAATCACTATAATTAGAAGCTGAATGTATTTAAATGGAAACGATCAACTAATACTATCAACTAAAGAACCACTACATCTAGAAACTTAATTTTCATTCTTGAGTTTTAATTGTGTAGCATTATAATTGTTTTGTTTCTGTTTAAGCTATTACGACATTGATCAAAATATAATTATAAACGGCAACACAATAGATTAGTTGTACTGAAAGCGGTAATTGCTAAAAGCCTATTAAATTATTGTAATAACATAAAATTGTTATTTTTTCAAGTTACCAACCTATTAGTGTTTTTCTAATATTGAACTTGGTCTATGATAGTGACAATGCATTTTTTAGCCGACGAGTGCTTTTTTTGTTGAATATTATTAATATATTAGAGCGGTAATAAAGACTTTTGTATTGTTTGGATAGAAACGTAACAAAAATTACAATTGTCTACCGGTGCTTATCCAACTGTGATTTCGTGAAAAATATACATTATTTTTAGATATTTTTTGAAAAAAGTGCATTGAAAATTTATACATTTAGCTAAATATTGTATAAAACTTTATTAAAGACTATTATGTCCGAAACTATCAAATGTGGAGATACTATATGTCTTTATAATGATACTTACTCGGGGTACATGTACAGTGCCTTGGCCGGGTCTAAGAATAATGATATTGTAGTGTTGCCTAATTTGTCCAAAGAGACTCCCAATGTGTCGGATATATCAGGTATTTTTTTTAAAATTTTTACAATATTTTTAAACGTATCACTCGTATTGATCAACGATGGTTAATGTTTATAACAGTCGATAAAATTTTTTTTTCATATCAGTGAATCGAATTAATGCATATTTGAACTTGATCATGAAAAAATAAAATTTTACGATTTTTAGCAATAATGTTCAAAATATGCATCTGTAATCGATATAAAATCAACAAAAAACTCAGAAAACTAGAGGAAAAAGTGTGTGCTTCTCCAGATAACGTGGATCTTCGTGCGCAATTGATGGAACTTAAAGTAATTTAAATGTTAATATCATAAATCATTATAAATTAACATTTTATTTTTCAGATATCAGCAGAAGCTGAAAACAGAGACAACATTAACGAACAAAACAGACAGTACAATAAACGCCTATTATACGGTCAAGCTGTTCAACTTCTTCACGTTTATTCTAATAAATATATCGCAAGTAACACTACAACAACATCAAATACGGAATTGAGTAATATTAAGCTCTATTTAACAGAGCACAACAGCAAGGAATGTATCTACAGAATAATGCCAAGATTTAAAGTTAAATCCGAAGGGGACTTGGTATGAAAATTGAAATTTATAATAAAAATGTTATTAGTATAAATTATATTGTAACTTATCATTATAATTAATAAGATTAATTATTAAAATGTAAATATATCTAGATTCAAATAGAAGACCAGGTTATTTTTGAAAGCATGAAGTCCCCTGGACAGTACTTACATATAAGCGGGAAAATGTACACTGATTTCGTCTACCCTAACTCGTAATGGATATAATTCACTCAGTATCAATAATTATTGATATTTATTGATTATTATAAATATTTTAATTAGATATGAACTTAATCAATCGGTTCAGCCTTCTGGGTTCACAGTTTACACTTCGGGTTTAAAAAGCACCGACCAAGACTATTTGAAGGTGTTATTTCTTAATATATTTCAAATTTAAATAATTTTACAAATTACGTTCATTAGGGTCATGATGTGATTCGTTTATTTCATAAAGAAATTGAAGCAAACCTCTGTTGTGAAGGGTTGTTTGATAGTCCCCAAATTGAAGATGGTAAATTTAAAATTTATAATACATTTTTTATGATTTCTAAATTAATTAACATTTCCTTCAAGTCCACTTTCGAATTCGCATCGTAGATCAAAAAATATCACGCACATTATTCCCCTCTACTTCAGCCATTATTTACTGGCAAATTTTATTTGCTGAAAATACTATAAAGGGCACTCCTATACACTGGAAGAATTTGTTACTCATAAAACATTTACCAACTCGAAAATATCTTAGTGTTGATTCTAAGGGTGTGTGTTTGACAGATGATTGTTCCGAAAAAAATGCGTACATATATTAATATTTTTATTATATTATTAATAATAATATATAAAGTATTATTAATGATTAAATTAATTTAACATGTTAGGTTCTTTCGTCTATCTCCTGTGACTTTTGTAAGAATTTTTTTAAATTTTTTTAAAATGATTGTATTTTAGAGTAACGAAAGGATACTAAAGTCGGAATTTTGCAGAATACAGCACGTGGAGACGAATACGTGGATTTCGGCTATTAATGGTATATTTGATTAATTAATTTGTGAAATTTTGATAAAAAACGTTTTATTATTCAAATATTTTCAATTTTAAACCATTGACCATTTATCAAGAAAATTACTCCCGAAAAGACGGTTCTGCCGAAGGCACTGGAGACATTAACCTCCTGCAATGGACCAGTGCAACTTTAAAAAAAGTCGGTATTAGCAAAGAAATGCTATACTACGATGCATACATTATCGAAGAAGTAACTGCTAAAGACTATGCCAATTTTAAATACGTAGCTGGTGTTATTCCATTATTGATCAAGCTCTCAGAAGACGTAATAATAAATTAATAAATAAAAAAATTCATAATAACTTAAATAATAACATTTACCATATAATATATTATGCAATCCATATTAATTATTAATTTAATATACATAATTATTAATTATTATTAATTACTGATATTTTTAGAAACGAAAAGGAATTTTGGTCACGGAAGATTATGCATCAATAATAATAACGGTACAATTTAAAAATTAAATTTAGAACATTTTATCAGTGATAATAACTAAATATTAACAAGTATAATAATTTTAACTGACAGAGTTTGAAAGACTTGCAATCATTCATGATCATTGAAGGAAGTCCTTGCAAAGTGCGACAAAAACTTATGCGTAATTTGCGAGTTATAGAAGTAATAATCAAAATTCTCCAAACTCCACTACGAGGAACGGCAGACCAACGTCTAATGACAAATATTGTGATTGAATGCTACGCCACTGTAAACGAATACCTTCGAGGAGACAGTCGAAAAAACGAACTCTACATTTCCAAACATTTGCACTTTTTCGAAACGCAAATAAAAGTAGAGGGTATAATAGGCTTGCAAGTGGCTAAAATGGTGATGGAATTGGTAAAGGACAATAAACAGATTGTGGATCGAATAACACACGATCAAATTGATCAGTGTGTTTCTTTATTAAAGAGTAAAAAGGATTATAGATACTTGGACTTACTTGGTGTTTTTTGCGTATGTGATGGAGTGTCGATTCGAGAAAATCAAAATTATATAGCCGACAAATGGTTAAATAACAAGTCGAGCAAATGCGTCTATTACACAGAATTGGGAGAGAGAATAAAAAAAGAACAAGGGGTTGTTTATGTTAGTACAGATAATGGTAAACGCTACCAACAGATTCGTGAATTTTGCAAAGGTAAAAATTTACAAAAAGACCCAAAGTACTTGTTTCTGGTGCATCAAATGGATTTATTTGGAGATTTGTGTTCAGGTAGAAACGAATATACTATAAAAATGATAACCCAGGATTTGGACTATTTATCATGGCAAGAGGCATTCACGTGTCTCACTGACGATCTTCTTCCCGATGAATTGATTGCCAAATACTGCGCTCTCATAGTACATCTATTTGTAGATGTAGGAAAGAACGTTTCTATACTGGAAAACATTAATTTGTCTCTGATATACGATAATCTGGTCATTAATAAAAAAAGCAACTTTTTAAACTTGTCGAAAGAATTTGAATATCCTTCTGACGATAATGGATACATCAACAAGTTGCAAATATGGGTGTACGAATTTCTGCAAAAAAACACCGACATGACTTCCTCCTTGATAGGACACAACATGCTAGTTTCTTCAGTTTTGAACCTCGTACACTATCTTGTAAAATACGGCTACTACAACAAACCCGAGCAATTGGAAAAACTGCTCCCTCCACTATTCGGCCTCTTGGATGGCAGAAACGACAAACCGTACCCCGATATGAAAGATCTACCTAAAGGCGTTTTGGGGCATTATAGACAAGTTTTGCGATTCAGAGTGTCGAAAGAAACGGCCACTATAGTGGATGCAAAGTGCAATGCCATTATAGTAATTGACTTGCTCATGAACATAATGTTCAACAACCGAATGGAAAGTTTTGTGGCGATATTCAAAGAAGTTCACGATGCCACCTTTTACAGTCTTTCAAATTCACCTGTATTGGAGCCTTGTCTATACGACAATTTTAATTTTGAACACCATCCTTCTGTCACTAAAGAAGCAAAAAAACAACTAGAACGTATGATTGCCGGTACCTGTTTAATTTACCACACTATTGGAATCCCCGAATTTAAAGCAACTATTCTCGATTTGGCCAATTACAATTACGATGAAATAATCGTCGCTTCTCTTAAACTGCTAAATCGACATTACAGTGCACACGAAAATATTTTCGAAAAGGCCATTCAAGCGCAAGTTTTGTTGAGTGAAAAATCAATCGAAACGTTGGCTGTAGTGAAAAAAATTGTTCCACAACTTCGAGTTATAAAGAGCACTCAATTGGCCACCGCGACATTGGCTCAATTGTTTGTCAATATCGACAGTCTTGTAAGACTCTGTTATTTGGACGACACATTCACAGAGACTCATTTAATCAATCAAACGTTGATATACAACCAATCTGTGGTAATTGACATTTTCAACATTATAGGTAAAAATTTTGATCTAAACTTGATGGAAAAGTTTGAGAATGAAAAAAACTATTTCGACGAGGACGCGTACATTTATGCATATGAAAAGGCAACAGCTAAAAAGTATATTTCAGTAATGAAGACTATCCATGAACATCGGATTTTGCTGGAAAAGTGTTTTGAATTGCTCAAGGCTCTGTGCACAGACAACAAGGTGGTGCAGAATATTATTTTTAGTAGATTGCCATTTATTTTGAGTGTTAAAGGAGCCGAGAAGCTAATGGCGGAAATGTTGACACAGGTTTTTACCGGGAATAAGACTACTTGTATGAAAGTGTCTAGTGTGAGTATAGGGATATTGATGGGGTTGGCTGCAAAGTATAATATACGCTGTCCTCAGATATTTATGACTTTGAAGGCGTGTGTTAAGGTAGAAGAGCTGGATCTTCCTTTGAAGAGAAATCAGAGTCTGGTGATTAAATATTTCATGGAGTTGCGGCAGCAGATTTCGGGTTTGCTAAATATCGATGATAGTAATCGATTGGAGTTGTTGAAAAGCAAGAGTGAAAACAATAAACGATTATATGTAATTGAACTGGTTGATTTGCTGGCGACGTGTGCCGAGGGTGAAAACCGATTCATAGAGTCCATTTGTCAAACGCTCATTTCCTTTGATGGGCTGCTTGCTATTATAATCGACGAGGGTATAGAAAACACTATAAAACTACCTTTTGTTCGTTTTTTGCATTGGGTCTACATTACTACTGCTGATGAAGTAGTAACGTCTACACCTGGAGGATTAGCAAAGGACGATCGAATGTGGAAATTGGTAGAAATTATAAACAAGCAACTTGATTATATGAATACGTTTGCGATCGAAAAACCGCAAGAAATTCGAGTTTTATTTAAAACAAAACAAAAGCTCGAAAATGTCCAACAAAATATTAAAGATACTATGAATTTCCTAGTCAGTGCCGCCTTTTCTCTTCTCCAAGTTTTTTATCACAAGTATTACAAAAACGGGACTAATTTTTCTGACGAACAGATTAAATTGACCAATGATGTTGGTCAAAATTGCGTTTCATTTGATTTTAATTATAGAAAAGTCATTGGAAATGAATCAGACATGAAAAATATGATTATGACTATAAACGTCATTTTAGCAGAGTCACAATTGGATAAAGAAATTTTGAATAAATTTAGTCAAAGGAGCAAAGAATTGGCTAAAGGAAAGGCGCTCATTACAGACATTAAAAGAGATTATAACGATTATTATTATAATGAAGAGCAGGTTAACAAACATTTAAACATGTTTTCTATAAACATGTCTTTGGTGTATGGAGGAATGAATGATGTCAAGAGTCAGACGGGGTATCAATCGACATCAGTGTATACAGAAATTGGATCCAATGAAGAGTTGCCTTTGGGAGAGGAGTTTCAAAAACATGCGGCGTGTTTTTATTCGCCAAATAGTTTAGAGCCGTATGCAGAGACGGCAAAGTTGATCAAAATGCTAGAGTAAAATTTTATTTTTCATTTTATAATTTTATAATTGTACTATTAATTAATATTAATATTAAAATATGTAGTATTTCGACACACATGAGTTTTAACGACGAAAAGGAACGTACAAATCAAGAAATTGTCGATATTAAATGCATGAAGTTGATGAGGTGTTTAATTCACAATGAAATTGTCAAATTGCCTGATAATTGGAATCAGAACGAAGATAATAATATCAAGTAAAAATTACTATTATAATAATTATTGTATTATTTATTTATGTTTATTAATTTAATTTTAGGATACTTGATGATATTGCTGCCGTTCAGAATGCCCTTACACTTTATGATATCGTTCCCAGTATAAGTCCGCATTTGTCCAAGTCTAATGATGCCATTATAAAGGAGACGTTGGCACTTTTGGTATTTATTTTGTACCAGGGGAATCAAAATGCCCAAGATGCGCTTATTGCGTATTTTTTTGGGTCTAGAGAAGAAAATTTCTTTTTTTCAATCAAAGGATTTATTATACATGCAGCGATGGGAATTAAAGAAAAGTAATTTTTAAAAATTCAAAAATTATTTATTATCTCATTATAATTTGCTATTTAAATAGACGATCTTTGATCAATCAACACCAGCAAAAAATTTCCAATGCGATAGAAGAAGTTTTAAGGTTTCAGTCAGCTCTCAATACAGATCCTATTAGTCGAAATGAAACAGTGATATTATTTTTTTTAGAAAACAACATGCAATTGATTTAATTTTTTACATTTTTTGAACAAATTTACGATATTTTGTTAAAATAACATGCAATTGTTTAATTTTAAACATTTTATGAACAAATTTAGGACATTTCGTTAAAATAACATGCAATTTATTTAATTGTAAACATTTAATAAACAAATTTTAATTATTTTATAATTTATTTTAAAAAAACTTAAAATTTAGAAAAATAAACTGGCTCGACTGGAATCCGCACTAAGAAATGGAAATTTGAGAGTAGATAACAAATCACTTGTAATTGTTAATTTTAATTTTAAAATCAACTTTATGAAAATTTTTTATTTATAGAGAAACCCGAGCGCCGCTCTTAAAAGCCGAATGAAGGACAGTCAAATGGATTTACAACAAAGCTTAACCAAAGAAACTGCCAAGGTCACATTCGATGAATCTAAATTGGAATCCCAAAGATTCGGTCTAGTTTCTGCTCGACAAAAAACGAAAAGCAACCAAGTTGCTCCACAAAAACCGTGCGTCTGTACAAACGTAGAAGTGGACGTTCAAACTTCTAATGAATTTACAAGAATTTTAAACATGGCTCATGAAAACGACGACATGTTAAATACCGATGGTGATGAATATGGTATCCAACTAGTGTTGGAACTTCTTGGTTTAATGTGTGACGGTCAGAATGGGGTATTGCAAGATTATTTAAGGGAACAACCCGACAACATAAAATCTGTTAATTTAATCATTATCACGGCTCAGTTTATGACTCTTTTGTACAGCAGTATAACAGGATTTACTATTGACGTTACAATCAGTCTTTTTAACACCCTGGTTGAGTTTACTTCGGGGAATAATCAGAATCAAATTGCCGTTTTCGACAGCAAAATTTGCGACCATATTAACTTTATATTAAGAGCGGATATAGCGAGTGATATCAACGAAGAAAAGGTATTTATAATTATATATAAATCTATTAATTATAAAATCGTTAATTAGAGTATAAATCTTATGTACGCTATTGCTTCCTTAATTGAATGTATGTCTGAACAACACCGATCACATGCGTTCACAAAAGACAAGACCAAGTGTTGTGTTGATGTATTGGATTCCTTAGATGCTATAGGATTGGAGAAGGTGGCAATGAGATGTTTTACAAACACTATCGTAAAAATTTTTAAAAGTTGTATATTTCATCATAAAAATTAATTATAATTATAATTACAGCCCTTTGTCACTCGTAAAGATTACCCAGAATCCATCAAAGAATTGGTAATAAACACTGGTTTTAAATACCACTTTATCATAATGAGAATCCGTGAACTTATGGAGATTGGAGTAATTGCAAAAAAGGAAAGTTGGGAAATTACTCCAGAAAAAGAATTTGCAAAATCTTACTTTGATAATCATAGTTCCTCTGTAGAAATTATGATGAATGGGAATCTAGAAAGAGTTTACTTTAGATGTAAAGACAAACGAGTTTTGCGTGAAGATATTATTGAGAAATTTAAATACGAAGTTGATCGGACATCACCGACGAGTAAATTGAGGGATTTGTTAACCTGGTCGGCGGACATTATGGAGGATATCAACTACACTAAACGGCTTCAGAAGGTTCCCATTATTAAGGCTTATTTGGGATTTAAGTATGTTTTATTTTTATTTTTTTTATTTATTTTTATTATTTATTTTAAAATAGTTATCATCTCAACATACTCATGATGTTGATTAGCTTTCTTTTTTCAGTCCTTATTATATCCACTTGGGGTAAACCTCTATTGGCTGATGGATCTCCAGATTTTACAAAGTAATAATAATAACTAGGAAGGCCATAAATTATAATTATGTTATAATATGCAAAATTTATTATAAATTTTATATATAAGTTACTTACATCGTGAAAAAAAGTTTGGAAAATTGTACCAAATCGTATCATCTTCATGTTTAATTAATAATCACTGCATAATCAGAAACTTATTCGTTACATTATAAATTTTTAATCGTTTCGTATTCGATTTATTTATTATAATATATTGACATTATATTACTTAACAAATGGGACCCCATGTTTGACCTCAACGGTGATGAGTAATATCCTGCTCGAGAGAATATTCTCTCGACTGGGGCACATACATAGTTGTATGACATTGTGTTTAGTTTGCAGTTTTATGTATTGAAAATTTATTTTAAATTTTTAAAATTCAAATTTATAACAATAACGAAATATTTCTTTTCGTTTCGTTTCGTTACCGTTATATGCAAAAAATCGTATCGCTTCGAAAACGATTCAATTCATTAATAACGAATCATGTCTCTGTGCATAATATAAATGGGCGATTCATTCCACACGATGTTTTTTGAGTAAAATTTTTCATATAAATATGAATTTCCGTAAATTTACGGAATAGTCGTGAAATAAATTTTATTTGAAAATTAGCATACATGACATTTTCAAATGTACATTTCTTATTGAAATAATTGGTCTCTTGTTAATTTCATAATAAAATTATAATAATTAATATTTTTTAGTTACGCACCAAAATACAACTTTTACCCAACGGAATTTTCAAGCGTGGCTTGGTTCCTTGCCGTATCCCACAATATCGTCACTTTTACGGTATTTATCGGTTATCTAGTTCTTAATCACCCATCCATCTACATTCCAAAATTTATCAGGACACGGTAACTTAATTTTTATTATTTATAGTTTAAATAATGCATTTTAAATTTTTTAGTTTAAAACTCAAAGAGAGAAAACGCGAGTCAAATCTCAACATTCGATTATTTAGTTTCAAAACATTATGGTACCTGGTAAAATGAGTTTATAAATTATAATTATTGTGGTAGACGAAAGTGATATATATTTGAAAGTGATATATTATATTTGAAAGTAATATATTTATTTGAAACTAAT
>JAUZND010006169.1:0-10880 GCA_034780555.1 Coelogynopora nodosa | reverse complement strand
TATTTCTATTAGTTTTAAGAGTAGTTTGTTGTAGATATTTGTATTGATTGTCTATACAGTAATAATCTCTCAATTTTGTAATAAATAAATATATAATACAGGTTATTTTGAAATGTGACATTTTGTCTCGGTGTGCGGAAATAACGTTACTAAAATGTGTGCGGAATAGGAGGGTTAATAAAGAAACATTTGTATTAAAATTTATTTTTTTAGTTATGAATTTGGTGATATTATATCATGGTGATGTTTTTATGTGTAAGCATTAATTTATCAGTATTTTTTCTGTTTAAGTTATCTGCATTGCTAATTATAATTTAATATTATAAAGTATAATATAATAAGACAAAGAAGACATTTTTTATTACTCTATAATACAAATATTAATATATATTGTGCATGTTAGAATAATTGACATAGTCATGTCATAGACATAGCCATGTTGCATAAAAATCAGAGGTGTGCAAAACCAAAACTACTTCATAGATGGATTAACCTTTTGACTACTATGAGTCATGACTATATGTCTGAAAAAATATAATAAATACTTTATAATTTCAACTGTGTGCTAGTTGTGAGTGACTGTTTTTAACCAGCTGAATTATTTACTGTCAACAAAAAACCACCATTTTAACTCTTACAAGTAAATATTTTTATAATCTTAATGGTCAATATAATTTATAGAAAACTTACACCACATTTGAATGCAATTTCAGAAGATGAACACCAAAACTCTGGTGAAGTAGGACAATGATGACAATGAACAAACGAAACATGTAATATAGCAGATGCTATTAACACAACAAGGCCTTGTTTTAACATTTTAGATTAAAAATAGTTCGTTAATAAAATATACAACTGAACAAGATATTGGGAGTGCAGTGGTTTAAAGGACTTTAAAACCAGAGCTGTTTATAAGCGTATTACGAATTGGTTTAAAGTGATATATTAAAAAAATAGTATAGCTTAGCTTAAATAATAATTTTTCAATTGTTATTAAATTGTATTAGACGATAATAATAATACAAAGTATGACTTATATAATTACTTGAATATACAAAAATAATATATTTTTTATTTCACGTTATTAGTATAGGCCTGTATAGATATATTGCGTATAATAATATATATTTGATTATATAAAGATTTTACATTAATTATATATTTCAAAGAAAAGATAAATTATTTTATAAATTTCATTCTTAGAAACCAATATTAAGTTATATATTTTAATTAATTACGTTAATTATAAGTTAACCAGTTAACATAACTTATTTTGCTTAGGTTCCTACAAAAATGACGTCATATGTGAAAAATAATTAATTATTTTAAATTGTCTGACGAAAACTATCGATGAGGCTATATACTACTAGCATTTTTATTTTTATAAATCAGGTGTTAATTTCCTATTATTGTAGCAGAAATTATTGGTTTAATTTAATCTGAATATTTCACTCAAAATTCGCAGCGGACATTAATTTAATGGCATCGAAATAACAATAAATGTTTGTAAATAACGTTGCAAGCATAGAATTAAGCAATCTAGGAGTATATTCTAGTAATAATGCATATAGCTACTTTTAAGACTTTCAAGAACATTATATTCTATTTAATTAAAGTGAAATATGTAGTTAAACCACAAATACACTCACATTCAGTAAGCTGAAATAAAACTAAGAGTCAATCTTGAAATGTATGTAAGCAAATAATATCGCAACAATACAAATATATATGGTAATGTATATTTATTATAGTACAAGGCTTCAGTTAACCTTATTACAAAAATACGATATTATTCTAAAATTCGACAACAGCAATCAAACACGATTATTAAAAAAAAACATAAAAAAATTAATAATATTTGTTAACAAATTTTGAATAAGTACTATCAATTGATTTACAAAACATTATGATGTATAGAAAGTTATTACGAAAAATTAATGATAATGTCGACCTCTTCTGAAACATGGTCTACGCTCGAAAGTTTCCTCAGCAGCACATGCCGGTGGTTTCACCCCCTACAAATGAAACAAATAAATATTATTGTTTATTTATAAATCAGAGCAATATGTGATTATAGACTGGATATATTTATGAGAATTGTGCATCCTAGAAACCTTTTTAGTAAATGTTGTGAATACGACCTTTTTGTAATAATTTTTTTTGAGTACTTTAATGGGACACATACTACTAAATCATTTAACATTTATTGTAAAGAACAGATCAATAACACTTAGCAAAAAACGTCAAATATATTTATTTGTTGTTCTAATTAGTTTTGATCTTCATTTCCACAAAATATATTTTCTGTCGTAATTTAATTATGTATGCAAACATCTTTTCAGGAATTTTCTTGAAAACCTAACGTCTTTTAGGCATTCTTAACAACGAAGAACTTCATTTGTTTGAGTCATTGCTTCTATAGTTTACCTGTAGTGGAGAACAATATATATATGCTGCATACAATACAGAGTCTGTTCTGTAAACATTGTACAATATGTTCTGCAGACAAATATTTCAGAGGATTTTATGGTTGCTTCAGTGATTTCACCAATGCCTAAGTTCTTCAGTAATTTATGGTGCTCTTTAAAGACCTTCATGATTATTTTTGGTGTCATTCGCGATGTAGATATTACACTTACACAGTAAATGTTTGAAATGTTAACGCGAATGTTACTGAACCTCTAGATAGTTTATTGAATAGAGCGTCAATGAGTATACCTAAAGCCGTTTCTTAGATGTGCTCGACATCATTCAGATATGCTAGCATTGCATACGTAAAAACTGGAAAACCAGAAGCAGGAGAACATCAGTGCCCCTAGAAGACACAACAACTTATTGAACTGGTTGTTGACAGCGTAAAGAACCAACCATGTGTCTATATGTATGTCATGTATGTGTCATGTATGTATTAGGTGTCAAATCAGTTGTTTCTTTTGATTACTTGACCTCGAGTTCCTGTCTAAACCCCCCGACAATGATCATTTTTTTATCATTAGGCGCCAGTGAACACAGTTACTCGGACAAGAAATGTGCTAGATCTGCTTTATTGTTTTCACGTATTTTTGGCTGTATTTTCAAAGGTTACAGCATCATTAAACTTTTCAAGAGCTACTACCATGAATGCTTGCTGCCTATCAATGATAAGCTAAGATTGCGTATCATGATGTCATTGCCTAAGGACAGTCCATGTCTGCTGTCGGAGCGGCAGTAATTATCGACTTGTATTAATTAATTTTGGCAAGGGATACAGGCACCGGAAGAAGCGAATGCTTGAGTACAGATGGGAAATGAACTGGGTGATACGCATCAAACGTAATTTTTCTGTCTGCATGCTTTCTGGATGGTTTTCTTGTATTCTTCCTTCGTGCCTTTAACCTATACTTTTTATAAAGTTGCAAATTTTAGTGTACTATTCCTAGCTGCGCAAATAGGAATGAGTATGGATTGAAACATCTCGGTTATAAAATTAGTCAACATATCCTGTTAAATATATTGTCTTCTTCTATATTGGCGAAGTTACTTCCTTCAAAGAGACAAACCGTGAATAGACTCTGTTCCCAAGTCATTCGTTGCAAGGTTTTGCAAAGGACATTGATGTGAGTCAGTTGCATCGACCGAATCCTTTGAAAGTTATATGCAACGAACTCTCGTCCTCCCATCTTGTCTTGTCCCTAGTTTGTCATGATTTAGTTGCTTCATTGTCTACGTACATTATGTACTCCCCAGTGAGAGATTGTATATTCCATGAATTTTTTCTGTATTGTACGACCTCATAATAAAGGGAATTTCCACATACAAAGGCTGATGTCGTCTTTGTGATACAGATGATATACTGCTTTCTTTTTTGCCAATGTCGTTTGTCCGTTCCATGGTTTGGTTAGAATCTACTTAGTTAAACTTATGAGCATATCGTTTTACAACAAAATTGCCTCTTTGGAAATCTGATCAAACGGGTTCTGGAAGATGATGTATCTCAGATGGATACACTGGACTCCATAGTGCATAGTCCTAGTGGTCATAAAGCTTAGTAGGGCAGCATCTGACGGAAAGAGTAAAGATGGAGGGATGTCCTTCCGAGATGCCATCGCACTGAGCTTGGATGTATGGCAGCAGTATTGCCACCATGTTCATGTAATTCCAACAAAAACTGAAGTTCAAATCATAAGATCTATACTTTAGATGTTTGAATGCATCACGATGAAGTTGCATCAAACATTGATGGTACATGATGTGGTGATTGCGAAAGCTAATTAGCATAACAATAGATTGTTGACATTATTATATCAATTTTATTAACCTGTTTCTTTAAATTATTGCGCAGTGGATATTACTAAATATAGTTGTACCTTATATATTCTGGTACCTTAATGTATCACTAAGGTTCCCAAAATTGACAGATTGGCGACCATTTTGTTTATACTAATTAGATGGTTAAAAAAATCAGCTTAGGAATAGGGCAAGTTGTATTCAACACACATTAATTATGTTAAAAAGTCATGTTCCACACTTTTACTAAATAAAGGTTATATAGGGCCCTTTTCTATAAATGCGTCCAGTATATTATAAAGGGTAAAAAACGTAAAATATAATTTAAAAACAATAAAAATGAGACAACTCGATTATGAAGTCGTTAATGAACACGCACGTATAAATTGTGAATAACATATATTTTCACGTCACTCATAATTACAAGCTTCTTTATAATTTTGTATGTATACATTTTATAGATATTATATAAACATTGAAGACAATTAATTAAAATGTAGTTTAATATTGACAATGAACCACAGATTTAAGGATTATAAAATGTCTAAAATAGTTAATTAATATGATTTGTAGTGCCCAATTTTTCAAAAATAGCAATAATTTTTTTATAATATATTTGTTGCTACGTCTCAACATATTTGGATCTTACAACAAGAACCTTCACTCTCAACAAACATTTAACGACAAATTTACATACTACTAATATACATACTACTACCACTTAGTATTTCATATGAAACAATCTGAGCTGAAGGAACGGAATTAAAATTATCAATAGCTGACCTCTTCTACATGGTTACTTAAGTACAATGAATAAATACAAAGGTGCACTTCATAATATAGAAACCTTTCCTCATTCTTCGCTCCCTCTAATTCTATTCGTTTAGTATATCTCATCAATTTTTTTTCATAATTTTAATGTTATTCTTATTTTTTTTTTATAATAAATTTTTAGTATAACGAGCTATTATGAACATTAATTGAATATATATATATATATATAAATATATCATTCCTAATTTCGACATTAAAGCTAAACACAGTTCTGTCTGTCTACCAAACGTTTACAAAACTCAGCTGATTTCATGAGTAACAAAAAATCAAAGTTCACTTACATCGATTACTAAAAGTACTCACTGCACCATTACTCATATGCCTACCATTTAACCTAAAAACAGTTAATATATTCACTTGAACTAAGGTAAAAATAATAAACAATTACACAATTCATAAATGCTTCCGAAAAAAAGTGTTGGAGATAGTGGTGAATAACGATAAACATATAGTAGCATCAATTAATATAACTTACTTTATAAGTATCACAAATAAGACTGAGTAAATTGCTTTGTGCCTTATTTTGAATGCTGTCCGAATGAACCTAAAATGAAAAGATAATAAAATTAATAATATATTTGACATGTAATGGCGTTGATCTGAGAAAAAAAATCAAATGACTGTGGGGTCAGGGAGGGGAGGCGGGTAGATGAAATGACTGTGGGGTCAGGGAGGGGAGGCGGGTAGATAAAATGACTTTGGGGTCAGGGAGGGTGAGGCGGGTAGATGAAATGACTGTGGGGTCAGGTAGGGGAGGCGGGTAGATGAAATCACTGTGGGGTGAATTTTGAACTGAAATTTATACCCGCTACTGAAGTTATTAAAGGTAATTTAAAAGCAATTCTTTTCTAGCTAAATAACATATCTGGCTAACATACCAAACTTAAAAAAATTATTTTAAATATTTTTTTTAATTTCTAAAGAATTTTTTCAGGTACGTTAGCTGCCAATAGATCCTTAACTTTCTGTAAAAGATATTTGGTAAATTTTAAGAATATAATTGATGTAACATTAAAAAGCTTCCAATTGAATTCAATTTAAAGTTTCAACCATATCTGGAGATAGTTTATTAGACATAAAAGAGATTTTTTTTCAAAAATTCACTGAAAAGGAGATTAGAAGATAACTTCTTAAAGATCAACATTAATATTAATTCAAAAACAGTTTTAGTTATATTTGTCAAAAATTATTCCTCCCCCGACCCCCACCGTCACATTGGCAAATAAAGATATTCATGGCGAATTAATAAAAATGAACATAAAAAAATAAAGAAATATTAGTTAAATAGTACACGAGAAATAGCTATGTACATACGATATATGTATATTCATGCAAATTACATATCAGTTTGAAAAAACGGATTCGCGACAATGAGTAATTATTAAAAATTATAAAAAAATTGATATAAAATATAGAACAACATTTTTATAATAAATAATAAAGGCAAACATTTCAATAAATATGATGTTTTAATGTTTTACAATTTTCTTACAAATTACAAAAAACAAATTGATATTAGAATAATAAATAAATAATTGCGACAAGTATAAACAACCGCTTCATAACACTAATTATAAACTTATAAAATTGGAACGAGGCAGTTATAATTCGAAAAATCAAAAACAAGAATTTTATCAGTGAATGACATCTATATATGATAGACACGGAATATATAGACATATATTTGAATTATTATCACAAACAGGAATTTTTCTTTCCGCGGCGTCACATAGTTATTTTAACATACGTATGATAACCGCAAGGAGTCCATCATAACCATACCTAAACCATAAATTATGACCTTTGCGAATATACTATAACTAACAGTTTTAAAACACGTCTAAAATATATGTATTTGCAACAATACAAAATTAGTATTGAGCACATAAATAATGCATAATAACAATGATTAGGAAATATAAAATGATGAAAACAAAGAGAAATTTTATTTCAAATCTACTATAATTGTAATATGCAGAGTCAAGTGTAGCTGTTTTTTAAGATCAGTAGAAAATCGCATTCTTAATGTCTGACATATAAAAAAAATATTTAGAAACAAATTAATATAAACTAAGAGTAGTTTAGATTATTTTGAATTAGGTACAAATTTTCTATGTTATGAAATCATTTGCAATTTTAGCATAATATTAATAGTTATACACCCAAGGGTATCACATGGACGGCCCTTGAAAAATGTCAGTGTACTCATAAATATATTAATTATTTATTTCTGTAAGGCCATTTACTATTCAAAGAACCACTATATTGTCCATAGAAAGTCAGAATTCCTCCTCGGACACCTGTCATATTTGTGTATAAAACATACCGTTTTACTAATATACAAAGTTTCATAACTATACAGTCCACTGAAAAATTATCCCCCGCAATATAAAAGCGCCCAATATAGTATGACCAAATCGTTAAGGTAAAATAATAAGTAAAACATTAAAAAATAATTAACAAATAAATTATAATTTTTCCTACAAACAATTTTGTTGGTTTTGTTGTTAAATAAGCATTTTATAACTCTTTTTTTCTGCCGCGCTTATAAAATACTACTGCAGAAAAGTCGGACTGACTTACCCCATTGAGCGTAACCCAGGGCACAAACTGATGTTTAGGATTCAATTGGTCGGTTAGCACAGCCATGTGGTGCTGGAGTTGGTTGCCCAGACTGGATCGGGTACAGTTATCGATTGGCCCGTAGGAGATGCCAAGTTGGGCTGCACACTTCAGTGAGACAAGTAGATGCCGCGAGTTATAATAACAAATAAATGTTTATGTAAGCGGATAATTTAAAAATGGAAAATCAAAAGATAAATTCATTTTTATATATGTATGTGATAATAATAAATTTAAAAAATACCACAATCATCAGAATTTAATGTCAATACTTCAAAAATATTATATTTAAAGTCATTGCAAACATACAAAAAATTTCAAGTACAAGGGCTAATCAGACTGATCCACAGCAAAAAAGGTTAGCAAAAGCAATCAAAGCCTGTAGCCTGAAAGATTTGTTTGTTCTATCAAAGACTCACAGGTCTTCGAAATCAACATGACGTGTACAAATCCACATGTACAAGGCCACCTGTGTGGAGTTCTGCCTCTTCTACATCAGGTTTACAACTCGGAAACTTCATATTCGGGCTAAATATCTAATAAAATTCTATAAATCATCACCAGGAACTCTAACTTAGTAGTAGGATACCGTGCAAGGGGGCAATTAGTAATTCACGACCTCAAACCAGTGATAAACATTCAGATAGATACTCAATATGGAGAACTCTTATATACTAAACATCATAAATCCAATTAGTCTCGTTTTATTAACTCTTGTAAATGTGTATACTTTTCTTTGTTGTTATTTTAACAAATTTGAAATGTTTTATGCGTATTTTAATAATATTACATTGTTTAAATCATTTTTGTAATATTTCATAATGAAATTGATAAAAAGTATTCGACACAAATTAATTTTAGTCTATGCGTCTATTAAACGATAATCATATGATAGAATGAAGACACATTTTCATGCATCAATATTACAGTAATGTAGTAAAATTTATCGATTAATAATCAATTTTAGCGATAAAAAATTATACAATTAAATACTTGTTTTGCCGCTTTATTTGTAGGAGAAACACCTGAGGATTCCATACAAGCGACAAATGGCATCCACCGAGAGACATCACCAAGAACATGCATTGCACATGTCTGTAAAATGAAGTACATTAAAAGATTAATTTCTAAAAAATATATAAAAGCAGTAGCATAAAAATTAGCATAAATTATCATATTAGAATTATCTTAATTATATTCTAGATTTTACACATTTCTTATTTAATAAATAAATAATAATAAAAAATTCCTTTCACAAGCTTTTTCGTATACTTATTCGATCAAATTCTACAATACATGGCAATGATTTCTTTCATACTGTTTGGAATAAACTTTTTAAATTGGCAATATCTCGTCTGGATGCTCCAGTGAGTCTTGAAATAATCCTTGAATATATGGTTTCAAAACAACTGAAATAATTGTGCAAAGTATATTTATGATACACTAATGTGATATCAATTCGAAAGGTTTACATAAATCAAGTTTTTAAAGAAGACATTTTTAATCAAAATCAATATATATGATCACTAACCATAATTATTCCGAAGTATAGGCTACTCTGGATGTTGAAATTTTAGAAATAAATAATTCAAGTTAATAGAGATTTTATCTATTTAATACACTTTTTATAACAAAATATATATATATTTTTTTTATCACAGCGCTGCTGGCAATGTATTCCATTTTGGAGCGCTATATAAATACATACATATTATTATTATTATTATTATTATAAAGTCTGTATAGTCCACTTATCAACATACTTTTATTTAATTGTTAATATGACGATACTTAAGCACCACCCTAAACAAAAATGGTTTTGTTGTATCCACATTCAAGTATAATCTGAATTATTTACATAAACTAAAATAAGATAATATGCAAAAAAGAATGTGTCATTTATTTTTACAACTATCAATAAAAGAGATCTACAAATATACTCTTTGGATTATTAACAATATTGATAAAAGTTACATGAATTTATGTAGATGTTCTTCATTGTCGAAAAATAATATTCACTAAATAGTATGAATTATTATTTAATTCTTCGAAACATGATAACCGAAACTACATATATACTTTCAATAAAAATGTATCAGTATATTCCACACTAGTGATTGCAATATAGTATGTATTTTTAATGACTATATACATTCATGTGTACAATTTAATATATATAATAATGATATATATAAATAAGTTAGAAAAGTAATATATACCACATAGCTTACATCAACCAAATTTCCTACACATTCGTCTGGTCCATGTTGGCACGTAAATTTCCATTGGTCACCTAATCGTTCCTCCTAAACATAACATTATAACAACATATACCTAAGAAGGTAGTAAAATGTTATGCATAAATAAAATATAAAGTCGACATTCCCATACTTGTGCGTTTCCATAGGGAACAAGTGTTAAATTCATTATATTACGAAGCTTCTGCCAGGTGGGCCACAATTGAGTTTTAATAAAAAATCGACAGCCTGGACAGAGAGATTCAAAGTAGAGGGAAAATGACACTGGTTTTGCGGCCTCTTGCGTAGTCTCAACATCCCAAACCGAATTATGACATGCTCCTAGCACCTTAAATTAGATACAGAAAATGATATTAAAAACACATGTGGTAAATAGTTCACACCAATTAATAATTAAGTCAAATATTATTATATTAATGTTACATTTTATTATTATGAAGTCCTAATTGCAAAATGCTTAATGGTATTTCGATGATGTCTAATACATCGATTTCAAATAGAGCTTTTTTGTTTAACATTTTATTAATGTTATTTAGATTTCATCCGAAACTATTTACATTATGACATATGTAATACATTTTCGCTATTATATACAATAAGTATTATCTATACCATCATTTAATGTATTCCAAAAAATAAACATTTCAAAGAAAAAATAAGAAGTTTCCCATGACGAATAATAGATTAATATATTATTAATTTATTAATTAGACTAACATAACAAATTTTCCCCAACATATATAGGTCAATATAAACATTAAAACTGATATAAATATTGAGTGTTATATTTTTAACATATTCCTAATACGGGTTATACCTATACAGAAATAAAGAACATCACAGGCACATGGAATCCAAGGTGTGGGACCATCAACAATAGTAGAAACAAAGTAATCACAA
>JAUZND010006167.1:0-10881 GCA_034780555.1 Coelogynopora nodosa | reverse complement strand
TGTTTACGTCCTCCCTCAGCCTCTATTATCTGTGTTTACGTCCTCCATCCACCTCTATTATCTGTGTTTACGTCCTCCCCCAGCCTCTATTATCTGTGTTTACCGTCCTCCCTCAGCCTCTATTATCTGTGTCTAACGTCCGCCCTCAGCCTCTATTATCTGTGTTTACGTCCTCTCTCAGCCTCTATTATCTGTGTTTACGTCCTCCCTCAGCCTCTATTATCTGTGTCTAACGTCCGCCCTCAGCCTCTATTATCTGCGTTTACGTCCTCTCTCAGCCTCTATTATCTATGTTTACGTCCTCCCTCTGCCTCTAATATATGTGTTTACGTCCTCCCTCAGCCTCTATTATCTGTGTTTACGTCCTCCCTCAGCCTCTATTATCTGTCTTTACGTCCTCCCTCAGCTTCTATTACAGACTTCATAATTATACGAAATGCAGTCTCTAATCGTCGCTCGAAAAGCTTTATCAATTGATATGGTTCATTGCTCCACGGTGCTTTCAACATTCAGGTTGGAGTTTAAATTACACGATGGGTTAGCCTATCAGCGATTTATTTCTTGAACTCTATATTTATATCAACATATATCACTGCCAACTTATTTTGGGCAACAATCTTGACCAATAGTACTATTGGCATTATATTATTGGTACTATAGTGTACTCTAGATACAAAAAAGTAATATTAAATTAATGATTTCCGAATTATACAATATCAAATATCTGATCATACCATTCCTTTGGTTTTACTTTCCTTTGCTCATCTGTGAACCAATGTACAAGACCAACTATTTGTAAATCTCGTTAAATACGAATGGTGAATGCCCAATTTTTTTTCTGACATTGTGTCTGCTGCCATTGAAAAAGTTGTTTAGACACATCAAATAGTAAAAAGCTTGTGTCTGATGTCAACAGTATCTTTTTTTGCACTCTATAACGCCACGCGCCTCTCCTTACTAACCGCCTAAGATGCTTTTGATCCATAGATGACACCTGAAATCACGGCCAAATCCCGACTATGCTATCAATTAGAATCACGATATATTCGTACGAATGATCTACGTTCCATACGAATATGTGTCCCATGATGTCTCTAAACTCATTTATTGTGCTAAAAGTAACTTATCAATAATTATTATTTCTGATGACGGATCTACCGATCAAAAGTAATATTTCAATGCGGTTAAACACCTTCTCTTAAATTCTTCTCATTCTCAACCTCAACAAGGCATTCCTGACCATTGCTGACCCTGCTAAACATTGCAATTATTTTGCATCAAAGATCAAGATTATTTGGTCTGCCATGCCCATCTCATATTTATTCAGCCCTCTCCCACATGTTTCTCCGTATATTAATTTGAGACTTACAACTATTGAGCAAATTCTAAAATTCTTAAGAATATTCCCTAAAAAATTATCAACTATTGATACTTTAACTCGCTGTTTTTTAATTGTTTCCTTAATATTTGTCTCACTACGATTGTGAAGCTTGCTTTTGCTGAAACGATTTTCCCTCAAATGAATAAGTGGGCTTCCGTAACACACTCCAGGACAAAAACACACGTAATAACTACCATCAAACCTTCCATTTCTATTAGTAAGACAATTTAACGTATTGCTATATTACACTTACATACATTCTTATTACAAGTATTAATCCGAAAATCGCGCTAATCTCTGTGTCGAAATCTTCACTGTTACACATCTCAAATAGAATTCAAACATTCCTGGAATATAGTGTCTCTATACCACGTACTCTTTTTATTATATTTATCTGCCGCCTTTGACAACATCTATCAGGATATTCTTTTAAAAACTCTAAAAAATTTGTTTGTCGTACAAGATGATGCTGCTCTTTAGATTCATGATTTTCTCAGTGACTGATCTTTTACTGTAGCTGCTGGTGGATCATGGTCTAGAGGCCATCCTCAGCGTATACTACACCCCCAGCTAGTATAATTTATCCTTTTGATGTTGAATACCATTTGTATTTCAATGACGGGTAAACTCGGTTGGTGTTTCATTCGACTAATCCTACAATCGAAGAAAATAAAATTACTCGAATTGAGCTGTTTACCTATAAGCTATCTTAACTTGTGGATAATAAGTAACCAACTGCAGCTAAATGTTTCACTCTGTTACCAATTAAAGAAGCAAGCTAGATATTTACAACCTAACGATTTTATGTGTTGTTAAATATGTATAATTCAAATATATTATTCGTAAGAAATTATCACCAAAGTGGTACAAAACATGTAAAGTCTACTACATGTATAATCCAACACTCAATCGAAAAATCTAAATAAGGAGATCTCTCCAGTGATGCCTGTTGTATCTTTCAGGTCCTCTGGCAATTGCAGTAGGCCGTTCGGTGAGCTATCAGGGAAGCGCCATGTTGGGCGGTATTATGATTGTGGCCAGTCTAATTGCCTGCTCATTCATCAACAACTTCCCCGCCTTCTTCTTCTTCTATGCGATTACATCTGGTGAGTACCTTCGATCGCCTAGGTATCCTTCGACCAGTTTACCTGTCGTATACAATCACGATTTCAAATGTTCTAAATGGGTTCGAAAAGTGCTAGCTTATAGAACCATGACTTTATAACAGAGCGAAGATTACTCAAAATTTAGTAATTTAGAAAAAATCTTTAGTGACGAAGAAATGATATTACTCATGTTGCAAATACTAACTTGTAATAAAAATTTGTACTCCTTTAATTATTTTTTCTAAATTTATATAATTTTAGGACTATTCGATTTTTAGGAATCTTTAAACTGGTATTATTTCGGGATTAATCTTAAAATCAAATTTATTATGGGTGTAAAATACATCCCAAATAAATAAAATATTGTTAGGCTGGTATCTGCTGGAACATTTTTTGTTATTAAAAACGATATTTACACTATTTTACACTATTTACACTATTTACAATATATACACTATTTACACTACGATATTTACACTATGCTGCAAAATATCACAAATATTATTATTAATTATAATATTTTCTCATAATTATATTCTCTTGTACGCTTTTATATTATAACTAAAACTATGCAGTGGAATAAATAAGGTAGAATTTGTTTTTACACACTTAATTATTTAAAATATATAAAACATTAAAATTAATTTTATTTTTAATTACAAAGTGTACGGATTTTTTTTCCCGTTCTTATATTAAATTATTTAGAAAAGTATGACTCTAACTTTTCTTGGTATGATCTTGATAAAATATGAATATCTTGAATTTCAGACTCAAATATTTCAATAATCTGAAAAAATGAAAAGAAAAGAGAAAAAAGTATCTTAAAGCGTGGATTTTTTCATAAATCTAAGATTTTATTTAGAAATGAAATTCACCGAATATTTTGCTAAATGTTTACATATAGATACTCATATAATACTCATATGTTCTCAGTTGCTATCACGAAATTCAAAATCCGACTAAGATATAATAACATGGTATTTATCTTTGACTTGTCAAGTAGTGTAGGATCTTGGCAAGAAATTCAAACTTCCATTCACATAGCTAACGGACAGAGTGCGCAGCAAACTTGTCCAATCGTTTTTGTGAGGAGGTATGAAATTTTAATTTGAACCCCCGTCCCCTTGACTCTCCTCACTTGAATTTTAGACCCCCTTACTCTCTCCTTCTTTTTCCCTCCCCTCCCCTTCTATTTTATATTTTTCATGACCCTCCCTTTCATTTTTTCTCTTTCTCCCTCCCATTTCCCTTCATTGTTCGCTTTTTCCCTCTCATCCCCCTTCATTGTTCGCTTTTTCCTTCCCATCCCCCTTCTTTGTTCTCATTTCCCTCCCCTCCCCTCCCCCTTCTTCTTCTCTTTATCCTACCACCTTCCCCTACCTTCTCCAGAGGGAGAGGTGTGCCTTGGTGCTCGGTAATATTTCAATGATCCATATAACTGTTGGCACAGACTTAAATGTGTTCGCGCAAGAGACATCTATCTGCCTCTCATTGCTTGCCTGTCACGCACACCAGGACTTGGCACCACTCTGGCCTACACGGCCGCCATTGTCGCACTGACCGAGTACTTCGCCGACAAGCGCCCGCTGGCCATCCTGTTCAGCACGAGCGGTCTCACGGTGGGCGTGTTGGCCACCATCCCGGTCACCATCTACGTGAGTCGGGAGTACTCACTGGCCAACTCACTGATGGCCATCGCTACCTTGTCCCTCCACGTACTGGCTTGTGGGGCCGTTTTCTTCACCCCTGTTGAGCCCGCGTTGGACCAGAATGATTTCATTATTGATCACTTCAGGTTGCTATTACGAGTGTATAATATAGGTTTTCTATTTGTATAGTAAGATAAATTAGCAGACACTGCTATGATAGTATTATAATATACGAGATAGTATAGAATAAAGAAATCTAAGTTTACTTTTAATTAATTATTTAATGATGAAGTCCATATGCATTGATCTTGATAAAATAGTTAATAATAAAAAATAAAAAATTATATTTGAATTTCGGCATCTACTAAATTAGTTTTTCTGAAATTAAAAGTGAATGTTACACTTAAAAAAACAATATTTGACATTTTTAACGAAATACGATCCGTCTATCAAATTTATGTATGCAATTAAGCCCTTTCTATTAGACATAGTCATTCTTTGCAATTACAATAATACAACGTTTGTTATACGTATTCACAATTAACAAACATAGATAGATGGCCCAGCTAGCCCTATATACTCTTGTTGAATGTCCATACGTCAGTCAAACCGAGAACTGCAGCCCCACCAATCTCGAGCAGGCCCCGAGAGCTGCGGCTGAGGGGGTGTGCCCTACTTGCCAGGGTCTCGTCTCGTGCCAACAGTTCCAGACAGCCGGCTCCGCGGAAGCCCAGCTCCCTCCCAGTGTCAACGTCTGCTCGCAGGTGGAGTCCAACATCTACAATACGTGTTGTATTGATATACAGTATAATTATGCTACATATTGACCAATATAATATGCTATAACTTTTGATCAATGCAACCAATTGACTTGATTCTTTTTGCATCTGATTCCAGATCACGAGATCTATAATAAAATGGTTTATTTTTATTATTTTATTACTTATATAAATCAGATATAAATAGTATAAATGCTGTTTGACTATTATTTTAAATTCCTGGTTATTTAAATAATCAATTTTATTATTTACGTTAAATGTATATAATTGTATTTTACTATGTACTTATTTTTTATATTAATGTTGCAAGTTTTAGTTCCTAATATCATTGTCAGGTAAGAAAAATCGGGAGGGTATAAAATAGTTCAATAATAACACAATTTTCTCTGGTATGTTAAAATATTAGAAATAATTTTTTTTAGTTAGATAAAAGCATTTAGCCACTATGTAAAACAATCAAGGTCATACATTACACCGTTTAATCAAAAACTTAATTTATTTGAATAAAAAATTGGTAACCCCCCCCCCCAGGGGACAAAGAGTTGAAAAATTCAATTGATAGAGCGCCCGCGGCTCCATGAAACTCCTTAAATACTCATTATTTGAGTTCAGGCTCCTTAAAGTTCCCAGAATCGTGTGGGTTGCACAATTTGCATGGAGCATTTCAGACTGAATGTTAATCTACTAATTGGAATTTAGATCAGATGCTGTCAGGGTTGTTTGTACCATTGTTTCAAAGACTTCACATCCAGAAAGGGGCCTGTGTGAAATTAGTGTGCGAAAATATATTTGAAATTACCAATAAAGTTTGTAAACATCGGGGGTTAGAAAACTCTGCAGTGGTAATTTGTGCGATTGAAATGTGGCCGAAAGTATGAACATTTGTGGAAAGTTCTAGAGTTGTGTGGTAAAACCTTTTTAAATAAAAAAATGTCTTACAATAAATCTTTCGCCAAGCTGCACTCCGCTTCCTCGAATGATTTAATCTTGCAAAGCTATATTTTTTTTAAATGATTGCAGATGATTTCAATCCATTTCTGATAGCATTCCAAACATATGCTGAACAGTTGGCTGCAATCGATGTTTATGACAAAGACTTTATTACTGTACCTGAAAGCTTCATTCAAACCTCCTTAAATTTCCTTGAATTGAGTAGGTCAAAATGCATGGTCACTCTGATTAAAGAACCTAATTTGACTCGGATCACAGTCAAATTCTCATTACGTTTCCCCTATGCAACAATGTCGGTCTGACGGTAATTCCCTCCGTCCTCCCCTCCCCCCACCCGCCGGCACAGTGCCGCCATAACCCCACAGCAGAAGTGTAGTCCACCCCATTATCGACCGGGATCGTCCACCTCCAGTCCACGGCAGTCGAGCTGCTGACAGAGGTCCGACGACAGCAGCGCACCTGCTGCCAGAACTTCTGCCTGGGCCTGGTGGCGGTGGGCAGGACCTGCCAGATGTGGGGCTTGGTTCTTCGCAATGGGGACACCCTGGTCCTGATGCTGGGCACGGGGCTCTCCTTCATGGCCATCTCCAGCCTGCTGCACTTCATCGTGGAGCATGCTGTTCTCTCGGGGGTGGGTGGGTCTATATAGCGCTGGTTGCCTTCACTATTCTGGGAACGTCATTTTTGTTGTCTTTTTTCTTGCAGGAATCTTTGAAGCGATTATTTTAATTGGAATTTCTCATGGGAATCCTGTGTGTTGGAGGGATCATTGTTTGGTCATAATAATAAATTTGAACATAATTTTGGTCAAATTTCTTTTCTATTCAGAATCAGGCCTCCAACACTACCAAAAGTAAACCATAAAAAACTAAAAAGCAATATTTTAATACTTTTATTTGTTCATATTGTATAAATGTTCTGTGCTACGCACATAGTAATAATTCTACTAAATTATATATATGCAAAAACTAATATATTACTTATAGTCTATTTAATTCATTTTCAGATTTTGCGTAAGTAACTTTATCTCATAGTATGCATTTTCTTCCTTTTTTCAAGGTTTATTTTGTTATTTAAAAGATTTTTTAAAAGATTTAAAGAAGATTTGAATTTATGAACAATAATAATATATTTAGTTAAAACCGAATTGGTCATAATTATGTTGTTATGAAAATGTATTTACATATATTTAATACAGTCCCTATACAACCCCCCCCCCCCCCTACGAATCGACCCAAAATCGACCCCTTCGTATACATATCCAACTATACCGCAGATTCCGCCGTCCTACGCGCCCTACCTGTTGCTACTGATAGCCGGCTGTCAGATCATCTCCCGCTTCTCTATCGGCTGCCTCGTCGACATCCGCTCGTTGCTGTCGTGGCGCCCGCGGATCTGGTGCCTGGCCCACTGGGTCTGCGCCGTGTGTATCATGACCCTGACGCTGGCCAACAGCCTGCTCGTGGTCGCGCTCATTCTCATCGGCTGGAGTGTCTTCTTCGAGTTGATCGTCTCGCAGACGAATCAGGTGATCAAGGATGTCTGCGACAAGCGGCTGCTCGTCGCGTCCATCGGGCTGATTAAGGTGTCCTGGGCGGTGGGATACATTCTCGGCTCCCCGATTGCTGGTGAGTGGTCATGGTAGTCCTGGCGTCGGTATAGAACGTCTCTATACCCTCCTCCTCCTTTCAGCATTTCAAATCATAGATATTTTTGTTGTCTGTATATAGATAGGCATACTGTTTTTTGTTCAGGTACACAATTAAAGTTGATTTATAATCTTTTCCTAAATAGTCTATGTCACATGATATGTTGGCTAAGCGTATTATACTGGTAATACTAATTTTGTAAACTTGCATCTACCACTTAATGTTCTTCTGAATAAACTGCACTTTTAAATATTTCATAAAATTTAATCCATTTGGCATACTTGTCTCCTAATAAGTAATGTATACAAAACAAAATATTGAAATGTATATTTACACAAAATGCACAAAAAAACTATTTTGATCATAAGATAAAGAAATGGTTAATAATGATGAATCTACAAAGTTGTGAACTGAAATGCTACTGAAATTTAATGAAAAAAATGTAAACTATTAAAATACGTTTAATAGTAATAATGCAGAATACAATATGGGAAAAAATAAGAAGGTAAAAGTACATTACTGATCAGTTGAGATGGAATTGTTAATATATAATTGACCTTCTATACATATGTAACTACAATATGTTTTTATTCGACTATGACTGGAACTGACCTTTCTTATAAGTTTCAGTTGCAATTGGACTCCCAACTTTGTATATTTAGATCCTATATGAGGGTGCATTTATGATCTGTAACAGTATTTTACATAATGCGTATCTCATCATTTCTAATTTAGATATTTTTTGTGTTTTGCGTTATTATATATCAATATTGATCTACCTGCAGATTCAGATGGTCACTATTTATTTCAACTGAGGTTAAATATATCCAAAATGTAACAAAATATTTCATTAAGGTGCACTACGAGACCATACCGGCAAATACGAGGTCTCATTCCTCGCTATGGGGTGTGCCCAGTTGCTCGGTTGCCTGCTCATTCTCATCATTGTCATCCGTCACTACAGACGAATAAGAAGCTTCCAGCCATAGTCAGGATGGAAACCTTGTCAAAAATGACTGAATATTATTGAGTAGGAATGTGATCACTCTTAACATGTACTATATGGTAAAAGTAATCCAAACGAAACTTCTAAGTGTATATTTTGAGTTGCCCATGACCTGCCTCTATGTATGTTACATTTGAAATAGATTTTTTCCCCAAAGATTGTTATCATTAATATCTCAATATTTTTTCGCGTATAATCGAGTTCTATACTGTGTGTATTTTTAGACCACATTGTAGGATAGTTCTGTTTGTTGAAGAAAATTTTATTGTAACAGAAAGCATTTTGGACAGGTATATATTTATGCACTAGAATATTTAAATGGCTTCATCTAGTGTCACTGTACTGTTACTCTACTTTTTTTAGAATTTGGATATATTTGATTATGTTAGTACAATTGAATTATGTACAGTGAAAATGATTTGTTTATTTTTTAATTGCATAGTTTGAAGTTTAATCACTATGTCATCTTTTTTATTCATAAAATTGTATCTGTTTTCAACTTTATTTGTTGTTAAGTTATATTCTAAAATAAGATTTTTGATGTAATTGTTTTTATTAATAATTTTATTAATTTATGATATAAATTATTTATTTTATGATAAATATATTCGATTAAATTTAACCTTTATTTGTTGACAATATATATTTTTTGTTGCTTTATGATAATGCATGGCTAAAAATATTATATTTGTTTGAATAAATAATTTTGTTATTTATAAAATGTTATTAAAAATATATAAAAAAATATACAGATATTATTAAAAAAAAATGTTTTTGATTTTCTGTACATTTTATGAATAACTACACTTATATATCTCCTTTTATTTTCACATACAGTAGACAAGTTTGCCAAAGCAATAATATGTTATAAACCTTATTTAATTAATATATATTTCAAATAAATGTAACTAATATTTTCCAATACAACAGAAAAAACCTATAGATATACTGGTCGAATTTTTCAACGTTGTAGAGATTTGTTTGTTATCAATAATGATAGTTCATATTAATATTTTTAATAACCTTTATTCACATACATTTTTACAGACTTAAGTGATAGTACCAAACAGTTCGAATTTGTATAGTTTCTTAAATATTATGATAATATTTAAGTTTATTAATAATTCATGTTTTTTTAAGAATTTATTATAGAACAATAAAATCAAGGGACACATAAACACAATATTGTAATCACCAGACGTCACACAAAACCACACTAGAGTCGAAATAAAAATTATATTTGGAAATATATTCTATATCAAGGAAATTTGTTGGCAAAAATATATTCTAACCAAAATGAAATTTAGAGAGAAAAGAACTAAGAAAGTAGACATAGAGAGTGGATGAGAGCAATCGAATTTGGGTCGATAGACTAACCTTGACATAAAAATAGTTTTTATACAAATCCTATACATTATATATTTTTTATTGTATTTTATCTATCGATTGTGCACTTCATTCATAATAATTTCAAATAATTGAATAGAATATGATCATTTACTAATATAACAGTGTTTGTTTTGATTAATAAAAATAAAATGATTAAATTTACAGTGAAGCGCGCACAAATAAAATGTTATCTTAATCTTAAGCTTTAAGGAGTACAAAAAAGGGAAACATTTGCTAAAATCCGAAATAGTAAAAAATTTAAGTTGAATATTAAGATTGAGTAAAAGGTGGTGTCATATTACAATAAAAGCAATAGCATGTCTAAACACTCCAACTTTTAAAATATGTATAATTATCCACTTTGAATTTAATGTGTACATTTTTGTAATTTTAAAAATTGATAAAAAAAGTATTTTTGTGCAATTAAAATTATTACCAAATCAATATCCTGAACTCAAAGAATTTTTTTAAAAAGAATGATGCCCATTTTCATCAATATTAAAAACCAAAAAAGCAAAGCAAATAAGGTTTTTTCTTAGGAACAAAAAATGTGTTAAATGTATATGTGTATATAGGGTAATTGAAGAAGATATGAAATTTGAAATGAATTTTTAGTTTTGTATAGACATTAGCTTTATCATAGACACAATATCTATAACTTATAAAAAATGGTCGTATCTTTAATTTTTCTTGATTTTTGAAAATTATTTTGATCTCGATATTTTTAATGAATATATATGATGTACAATAGACTATTGTTAAAAATTATGTACCTTATCCCTTAACATACGTTATCGTTTTCTACTGTCAATACAGACAAAAGTGCTTTATGTTTCAAATATCATTAACATTATTTCTGTAAAACCCTGTAGGGAAGTGGGTTTTTACTATAAGATCTTGTATCTCTTTTACGTTCACTAAATCTAAGAAACAAGGTGCAATTTGTAACACGTCCAGCAAAAGGGAATGCC
>JAUZND010006166.1:0-10881 GCA_034780555.1 Coelogynopora nodosa | reverse complement strand
AGATTCTAAATATATAACTTAATTTCAAGACAATTTTCTAAAATAGAAGCCGTACTGAGAGGAACCCATTTTTTTATTTGCACCCGTAAAGAAAGGGATAATATTACGCTATATAATACCAGTTTGGTGAAGCATTATAATGAATTACAAGAAATACATTTATTATATTTTAAACAAATATATAATTAAAATGATATAAAAGAACAAAGTATTCCGAAATGTACGAAAATGTAATGTTGGTAAAAAATTAAGTATATCCCATAAAAGTAAAACAATATAAGTATATCCTACAAAAGTAAAATGTTTATAAAAAATTAAGAACTTTTGTTTAAAATTTATTTTAATACGTAACAGAGAATACCATAAATTTAAATAAAATTTAATTTAATTTGTTGCACAATATATGATGTAATTTATGGGACTTCTTTAATTTCACGCTGTTTTTTGTAACAGTGTTAGTATTCAATTCGAGTCTGGTAAGGCTTATACCAATCGTTCATAATTATTTATAACCTTGTTCTACAAACAAGAATTCGTCAACATGTAAAAATAATAATTAATTTTATATGATATATATACATAAAACAATTTAGATACCTCAGATTTTAAATAATAAATTAAATCAAATAAATTAATAAATGTATGTCAAATAATTGATAAAAATAATTTGTCACCAATATTTCAGTCCTAATGTCTCCAATATGTCTCAGCACCATCTTGTTGTTCTCATCAGTTTTTATCGTATAATGCTAAGTAATTAATTAATTAAAGTCCAATCAATCATCATACTAAAATGTTGACATAAAAAAACAATAATTTGGCAATTTAGTCATATTGTTATAATATGTTGAATATTTTAAGGAAGGAAAATGTGTAACCAAAAATATATATATTGATGCAAAATCTACATTTTGAAGAAGGAACATTCGCAGTAAAAAATATATAATAATTACTACAAAATCTTCATTTGAACATATTTTAGATATTTGTTCCATATATAATTTTATTATAATATATAATATGTGCTTTAATTAATATAGATAAAAATCGTGATTCATGTTCAACGGCAAAAATGCATACATTTATACTATATAATTATATTTCATCAAATAAACTAATTTAATAATTAAATAACCATACATATACATTTTATTAAATACATAATTAAAATAATAAAATGTATTCCATTAACTTATTATAAATATACCTGACACCTCGTAAATATTCTGATATTGATATAATAATACAAAAATTTGAAATCAAACTTTTTTCTATGCAATCTAAATATGTGTGTATTATTCCTACATCACGTCGACCAATTGAAACAGTCTCCATCAGCTCCAGGGACCCATGCTGCCTTATACCGGCAAGGCTTACTCAAAGCTGGTGTCTATAATGAATATATTAGTTGAGTTAAGGAAAAGTGTCGAATTATTGAAAACGGGACATATACAAATTAAAAAACTTCGTATTATCATTATCAATCGATAACATAATGATCAAATATTTTAAAATAAATATATTAGTTTCAGATATCGATGACTGTGTTATGAATTTTTATAAAACGTGGTTAATAGTGCATGATGATATAATGCATAAATTAGTAGCAGTGATTGTAGCACAGAGTAAGAAATAGATAGAGATTTGACTCTTGTATAGATCGATCTGTTGTAGTTCAATACTACTAACTTCTTAGCAGAAAGCTTTTGTCAAATAATTATTTAAAAACTGATAGTAGTAAAATAGTTCATTTAGTAAAACAATTAGATATATAGGCAATAAAATATATTTTATAGACAACTTAGGCATGTTAAAATTGAATGGATATATATATATATATATTAACTCTAAAATTTTTCAATACAAAAGAAAATAGATATTATTAAGTCTAAATTTGACATGATAATCTAAATAAATGTACTTTATTAACACGCAGCTAAGAAAATTCATATTTGATTATACATCCAAAAAATTAAATGTTACAAATATAATTTCTGTATATATGTTTAAGCTAGTTTATTATAATTTTAAATGATTTAAAAATGATGAAATAGGTTTTTGTTTGAAATGATACTAAACCCCTCTATCACAAATTAGTTACTTACATGTTGTACCTTTTCCCGGACACAGTTTTGATATTTAAAAAAGGAATAACCATACTATTCATTAGAATGTTGAACTGTATCGAACCGTATGATTAGAAAGTAATATGAAGCATTTGTGTGACAAAATAAATTACTTCAATATTGCAATGTGTCGTAAGTGTCTCACTTTTCTTTTTTATAATAAATAATTTAGTTATTGATACACTTTCAAGTACGACTTACTGACTCATCCAGTTAACTATATATTAAATACACTAAAAGCTTTCACACGCTTTTGAAAGTTCGTGTCCAAATACAAATTATTTATTGAATATTTAAAGTTTTTTTCTATAGTCAGATTTGTTCTGAAAACCGTTGTAACTTCTTGTATACACATTGATATTATGATAGAATAATATGCTCTATGGTATTATCATAATGTGTGTACTGAATGCGTCGTCTAGTCATACCGAATGTTACTAATTCAGTATATAATACTGTATTTTTCATATTTATGGCTTTTGGTTTGACAAGCATCCTGTAGTCAGTTTAACCTATTGTGTCTAAGTAACAAGATGGTGTGTTATTTATCACTACGCTATTGAATGAAGATGTAATATTCACGAAATAAAGGGCTTTTCTGAAAATATATTTTCTAATGGATATAAATTGGCATATTTCTAACTAATAGCCAATGTATAATTAATGTCTTTAATAAGCCTAATTAATGTTATCACCACTTCAATTAATAAAAATATAGAACATTTTCAGTGTCGTTATTTTTTTGTTTGTTTTATTCTAATTTTAAAGTTTTGTCAGTAGTACCCGCCCATAAATTGGATTTTAATAACGAATATCGCGTATACGATTTAATAAATATTGGTTTACATTATCTCCATGATATACTCTATCTAAATATAAATAAGTTATAGAAAATGTATGTTTTAAATCTTCTAGTTCAAGCATTTGATTACCTATATCTTGTTTTTTACAGCATCTTTGGCAAAAGATAAATTTAATTTTTGATTATCGTTTATTATAATTAATCATTTGTATCGTATGATTCTTTTAAAAATGTGTAGTAGCATGCGTATGCATGTGCAGCATTTGGGCACCATTTGGGCTCTATTTGGGCTTCATTTGGGCTCCATTTGGGCTCCTTGTATCTTTCCGATTTCAATATTATTTTACGGGGGAATCCCATAAAATAGTTTCAGATTTATTTTAATTAGATTTCATCCAAGAGTAAGAAATGTTTTTATTAATATTAATAACAAAGTAAAATTATTTTAATCAAATACGACGAAACCATTTATATCATTTGTTTCTGTTCAACTGTTTATTTGTAAGAGTTTAGAAACCTTTTTTCTTCTTTATATTGATTTTTTGATTAATTTAAAAAAATTGAAACAGTTAAATTGGAAAAGTTTTTCTTACAAAATTATTACTACACATTTTATTAACGATTTTCAAATGTAATTAAATTACGAGAAAAAAAAGGAAAACCAACATGATTATTACTACGAGGACATGTTACAAGGTTCATTTTCATCAATTATTGGTCATACGTGACAGAACTAGGCCGATCGATACTTTTAAGAAGATAAAACGCAAAACCGATGACAAATATAGCGCAGTAATTAGAGCCGAATTGTTTATTATTGATGATTTGAACCTCTGATTTGACGACCACATGAGTAGTATAAGGGTGAATTCTGCCCCACTACTCATCCCATTTTTAAAAAATACAATTTTCGGACTTAGCATTAAAACATAAAATTTGGACCTTTAATATTTCTTAAAATTACGATTTTTGGACTTAGGATTGAACTTTTTTGCATCCCCCTTATTTAAAAAAATAAAAGTTTAGGACTTTTTAATGAAAAATATAATGTTGAGCTCCTCCAGTAGTATAGAAAGGGTCGATTCGAGCATACCACTTGACCTATGACTTTAGACTATGACTTTTGACCTTTGTCCATAACCCCCCAACGCCCCCCATTTAAAAAAAATACTTTTTTTGGACAAAATCGCATTGACAAAATAAAATTTTGACCTCCTCCAACCCCACCACCTTCCATCCCAAATTGTATTATCAGAAAAAGTATAAATAGACAAGCTTTCGCAGCTAAAATTCCTTCTGCTCATATCTCTTGAATACCCAGCAGCTATACCCTCCATATGTCCAATTCCTCACTATCCTAAAATTAAAAGTAACTTGGAATTATGAATAATTAGGAATAATTTAGTTAAATAAGCAGTGACACAAAAAATTGTAAATGGCTATCCGATTAAAAAAATTATTTCGTAAACTCTAATTTTATTGAATATAGTTTTTAAATAATGATTATCGAAATAATGAATTGGTCTTCGATTTAATTCCGTGTTACCAACAGTGCACAACATCAAAAAATTAATAAACATGACATGTCTCAAATTTTTGAGTTTTGTGAAATTTGTGTTGATGTTGAAGTGAAAAAAAACTACCCATACAGTTTCTCCACTACGTAATATTGATACCCATAATCAATTATGTTAAATATATAAGTGCCCTTCTACTTAAAATAATAAATAAAGTAAAAAAGAAGAATGTGTTTTTGTAGATATATTTGATATATTACTATGATTGCAATATGATTACCATAACATTACAATAAAATGGATAATTCTCATTTTAAATTGATCGGGAAAGTGTTCATAATAAAAAAATCAATCATATATTGATATTAATAGAATCAATATAAAAGATTAAAAAAACAATTAGCAAAAGAAATATAAAGTTATCAGCTTCTTGTGTCAAGGCCTATAGGGTTAAGAGTATTATGTAAATTTACTTATGAAATATTATTACCGACTGTGTCGATCACATGTATTACGACAATCACCCCTTTCTAATATACTCAATTCAGTTAGTCAAAATCATTGTCCTTATTATTAAACTCGTTATATAAGTTATAGATAATGCATGGTGATGAGGTAATAAAGGAATATAAACCGAGGCCTGAGGTCAATAAGAGAATATAAACCGAGGCCTGAGGTCAATAAGAGAATATAAACCGAGGCTTGAGGTCAATAAGAGAATATAAACCGAAGGCCTGAGGTCAATAAGAGAATATAAACCGAGGCTTGAGGTCAATAAGAGAATATAAACCGAAGGCCTGAGGTCCATAAGAGAATATAAACCGAAGGTCTGAGGTCAATAAGAGAATATAAACCGAAGACCTGAGGTCAATAAGAAAATATAAACCGAGGGCCTGAGGTCAATAAGAGAATATAAACCGAAGGTCTGAGGTCAATAAGAGAATATAAACCTAAGGTTTGAGGTTTATATTTTCTTATTGTCCGAAATAATCCGTTCATTCTAATATTTAAGCTGTTACTATTGTTTCAGCTATGTATGATTCATTACAAATTTTACAATTGATGCAATATATTAAATTGTAACAAAAGCAGCTTCCTCCTTTATTTATGCGATGCTCCAAACTACATTTATTACTTACATTTATTACTTATCCATACTACAATATTTATTGTACAATTATTTTTTCAGTAAGTAAGTTACAATATTTTCAATTTTTTCGTGCATTTTGTATTTGAAACGCATACTTTTTAGGGCTTAAATTAAAATTATTGACATTATTTTATGATAATTTTCGCATTGACTAAATCCTTATCAAGGACGGTCGTCACCGCATTTGAGACTTTGGAAAATTTAATTATTACCTGATTTTATTAGTTAATTTTTTGCCTTAAGACAAGTTCTTAATAAATTCTATAAATGATATTCAACTTAATTCAATTAATGTAACTCATCATTTTGTTTTTCAATTTAATTGTAGTTGGTTAATCAATATTTAATTTACAAAAATAATTTAGATTTGTAATTCAGCTAACTTTTTGTTTGCGCACCTATTCTACTAGATATATATAATTAAATAACAGCCAATATGCATATTTCTAAAATTAATAATATTTTTATTAACAATATTATTTAAAGTAAAAACACGTTACGGTTACAACATTGTTTATAAAATATGGTTAATATTGCGGTTCTGCTATTCACGTATCTCATTACGTTATATACACAGTGATATTATTTATATATACAATATAGTTAGCACTACCGTGATTAAATTATATTGTTTAGGTAATTCAAGAAGAATTAGGACATCATAAATAAAATGTAATAAGTACACCATATCACATGTCAATTGATATTTGTGTGACGTATTATATAAATATAACATTTTATGAGCATGCAGACTTTGCATCACTATGCTTTGTAGATATTAGACTTTTAAAATTGATGTTTTGTTTACAGTAGATAACTGTTATGGAAGAATATTTCGCAATGTATTTATTTTTATAACATGATAATAACTGAATGAATCATTTTTCAAAAAGCAGTTAGATATAAAATGTCAGATTAAATAAATAAACAAATGATTCACAATATGTAACACGAATTATGAAAGAATTATGTTATAACACACATTTTCCCACATCATATTTTCCCAGATATTTTCCCACAGATATTTCATAAAAGAGTTGTGGGAATATTATGTTGGGAGAAGAATTATATATCATGAAAGAGATTTTTCTAATAATATTTCTCTAAATCTTAATTATGGGTTATTTTTAATATATTTAATAAAACATAATCATTTAATGAATATAATAAAGGGCGCACATTGATTAATAAAACTCCTAAATTACAATATCTTATAGCACATTATTTGTTTTTTGCTTTTTACATGTAGTGTAGCTGTTACAATCCCAAATCACAACCTATCAAAAGCTATCATTTTGCTGAATTATTAATTGTGTTTAATACAAAACTATTCAAAATATTGAATTATTGCTGAATTATTAATTGTGTTTAATACAAAACTATTCAAATTATTTCCACAAGCTACCAATATTGCAATTTTGTATTGACTAATGGATACAGTCTACATGTTGCATACGTCATAATCAGAACATAATCTTAAATATGTATGTTCATTATTAGTTTTTAGGTAGCTTTTAAAGTATAGTGATTTGTTTTGTGAAAGCTAAGACGTAAATAATAAATTACAATTTCTAGATAATATCTGTACTTTTAAATTTCAATAAATTGAAATTGTTTGTGAAATTTACACCATTTTCATGCAGAATGATTGATTTTGACAAATATCTGTACAACCATAAAATTTCTATCATTATTAAACTCGATGCTATGCAGATGTCTAAATAATAGGAATACACTCAATTTTATGTTTCCTTTGTTTTAAATAAGTGAAGTTACAGCATTTAACGAATACTTTACAGTAATAATACAATAAATGTCCTGAAAATAACCACATTTCTTTAAATATATGACTTATATACCAGTTCGGCAAAGTCATAGATTGTTAATAGTATGATTATAAGTAATATTAAACACGAATATACAATTGTTGACATAGCTGGATAATTATATCACAAAAACATATTATTTAAATAATAAAAATTAAAATTTACCTATTTTTTTTTTGACTATCTCTAAGATTCTTAAATTTAAATTTAAATATTCTTTACAAATATTACTGGATTCACAGATATTATTAATTTATGATAGTTCATAAAAAAACTTGAAAATATGGCATAATCCGCGACATATTTTCAAATATAGATGTATATTGTATATTTATATAAAACTGTCTTTGTTTTGTAAAAATATAAAAATATGTTATGTTTTTTTTTAATTATTAATTAGAATTTTTCAGTACTAGCAGCCATGATTGTTTTAAATTTTATTTAGATTTTTATGCGCTAAGTTTTCCATTAAAACAAAGTTTTCTTATTCAATAAATAAAGTCCAACATAACAAATCATTAAACGTATACTTTGCTAAATATATTTCTATGTAGTATATTGTGTAGTATAAGAATCGTATCATATCTATGAACCATTCACTTAAAACAGACATCTTTACAACAAAAATCGACCCATTTGTGATTTGATGTTAATTAAAAGCAAAATTAAATTGTAATTGGTTCAGGTATCAGTATATATTTGTATCACGTATCCAGAATCTATCTTAAAATGGCAGAAGTTTGAATGATGGGATCTAAACCACAAGGAATGTTATTTCCTAAAACAGCAGAACAATCTTGTCAGGAATTATTTTTCAATATGTTTGCCAAAATAGGTGAATAGGACTAAGCAAGAGTGGCCTAAGTTATTCTTAAATCTATTCATTCCAATTCTATGAATTTGGATCAATGTGTATAAAAACAATGAAGACAACACCACACATGTTATTATGTCAATCCAAAATTTCTACTCCATTTATGTATTCATTATACTGATTTCAAGTCGACAAGAGCATTTTATTTATATTCATATAGTCACAGATAAAGTATGCAGTCAAATAATGTAATAAAAAAGTTTATGGAATTATTGTTTTTCTCTTTTTTGAAGTTCATAATATCCGTATATAAACTAAACACGGAATGATTAATGAATAATGAATTTTAGAGATATGTATGGTTTTTGGATCACCGATTACGACGTCCATCTTATGTATATCTAATGTATGAATGTCAGTAGAAAGAAAAAATATTATAATTTTATATATTTTTTGTGATATAATTATATCTAATTGTGATTAATATATATATTTGACATTACATATAATAATTTTCCTATTTTTGCTAAAATGTTCACAATTTGATAACAAATCTTATAATTATCATTAAACATCTGTTGTAAAATTTTTATTTATACTTTTAACTATAATTAGCTTGACAAGCTTCATCGTTTTGGCAATAGTATTGTCATAAATTACATTAATTTTATTAAAACAATATTTTTATAATCAAATTTGTTTTATAAGTATAAAGAGAGCTACTATAAAAAGGAAACATATTTTATGATAGGGTATACCTATTGTATATTTTTCTTTACAGAAAAGTTAATTTCATTAAGAAAATTAATGATTTGGATTATTTGCCTATCATAATTATGATAATTTCATTGATTAAAGCGAATGATGTTCATTTACTTGAATATACTTATTCAATAATATATTTAATTCAAAATAAGCGTATAATCTGAACCTAACAATTAATATGTGAAGGAGCAAAAATATATTAGAATATTGCATCTCATTATTTATATATACTCGTATATATACTTATATATTTTTCAAATAACGAAGTTAATATTTAAACAGTACAATTACCTATTATGAACAATATAGTTATTAGGGTAATATTTTAAATATAGTTTATAATGGTTTGTAATAATATAACGTCAATAGCAAT
The DNA here is from genome assembly GCA_034780555.1 of Coelogynopora nodosa. Lineage (NCBI taxonomy): Eukaryota > Metazoa > Platyhelminthes > Proseriata > Coelogynoporidae > Coelogynopora > Coelogynopora nodosa. The sequence continues at coordinate 1,508 of JAUZND010006166.1, read as the reverse complement.
ATAATTGTATAATAAAAAAATCAGTAAAAATAAAATTTTAGTACGGGCTTACTTTAGTATTTGGTATATATGGAGGAAAGTTTAGAGAATAGAGATATGAAAAGTGAATAATTTTCTTAAAATCTTAATTTAAAGGAATATATAAATTGATTAGTTAAAGTTTCGTAATATTGTTGGTTATAATCTGAAATAGCGTCCCTCAATTGTGATATTATCTGAAAATACTCCACCTAGTTTATAACTACTACGATCCTGTAGCCTATTTAACAAACTGCAATTTATACATTTCGATTAATTGAAAAGTTAGGTTAGTTATATTATCAATATGTATTTTTATTAAACGATACTAAACTATTTAAATATACAGAAAAAATAATTAATGTTTTATATTGAAATGTGCAAGAATATTTAACTTATATGTAATTATCTTATAATATACTTTATGAATATGTTATATTCTAAAGAGCTGTATTTTCAATATGTTTATGAATCATTAATTTCATTAATGCATTTGCCTAAAAATAGAGGATAAGGAAATCTTTAAAGTTGTTAAATTATAGTCAGTAAATGTATGTGTAATAATTATTTGTAGTAAACATATATAAAAGTAAACATTTAATATTTAACTATGACGACAAAGTACGAAGAATAACCAATAGACAATAAGCAAACAATTTATACAGTTTGCCTATACTTGTTTTGTATCATATTTTATGTTTTAAAAAAGTATCTAATTACTATATATTAAAGTATTAGGTACATTATAACACTATTAAAAGTTGCGTAACATAACTAGAAAAAGTTAATGTAAAATTTTATAATTTGCCTCTGGTTTTCCTTTTCAGAATATATCAGAAATTCTGTAAAAATATGCTTTTCGACTTAAAAGTACAACACTATAGCCTACAGTAGGTATATGCTACATATGTTTCAGAATGTTTCAGAATAGCATTACGTAAAAGAAAAGCATTTAGCCTACTGCCGCTTATTGGCTGTCATGTTTGCATTTAATGACCAATCAAGTCAATGCAAATTGTTGAAAAATGTACACCAAATTAACATATAAACATGTGATTCTCAGCTCCGTAACTCAGATATTTTAAATTTACACCGGTAAGTGTTTTGACTACTTCCAGTATGTACAATAATCATTAAATATAATTAACATGTAAAGTTTCATATAATATACACGGAAAACATTAGTTTCATGATTTTTTTAAATATTTAAATATTGTTTTCTTATTCGCTCTCTGTTTAATGTTTTATTATTGGGGTCATTTCAATTATGTTTTAAAAATATATGGAATTAAAGTTAAAATTTTATAACTTCTAGGTATCAAATACCTAATTGTAATTACATCGACCAAAATATCGTAAACAGATAATGTTACATGAATTTATGATTAGGTACATCCTTTTAGTCAATTTTCTAGTAATTTTATCGAATGACTATTTTTTAATTACCTTCTGTTTACAGAAGGTTAAATAAAATAACAGAAGACTAAATG
>JAUZND010006165.1:12052-26857 GCA_034780555.1 Coelogynopora nodosa | reverse complement strand
CCATTGTTATGATACCACTCAAGTGACTGTTGCAGTAACCATTGTTATGATACCACTCAAGTGACTGTTGCAGTAACCATTGTTATGATACCACTCAAGTGACTGTTGCAGTAACTGTTGTGCCCATTGTTAAATGGTTTCTTTGTAACAATCACTTTATTTAACAAAAACACGCTTTTTAATTTTTAATAAAATTAAATCAATTTCAAAAATGAATTTCATTTAAAATTTAGAAACAAATAATGTAAATATAAATTTAGAAATTAAAAAAATATTTATTTATTTAAAAAAAAAACTGGCCTAAAAACTGACCTAAAAAACTGTATATAAATATTATTAACTGTTTATAATTCAGAGCCTAACCAAACCTATATCAGCACAATCAATGAATACATACATACAATATTGTATTTACAGAATAATTAATGTATGATAAATCTAATTAGCATATGTATATAAAAATAGACATCAAAAGCAGACTAAAAATAAAATAAAAACATTTTCATAACAACATCTGCATATAACTATAAAAGTATATTTATCAATGATGCATCAATCTTTTGGAACAGCATACTAAAAAAATTATCACAAAATTTAAATCAGAACTGATAAATTATCTCCAAACGAAATAAATTAAAATTGTAGCACCTGTGTTATTTATTATTCAAGTAAATGATACTACAATCACACCGAACACATATTTGTATATATTTCCTTCAAAATATTTAGGACGCATACACATACTTTACTTTATCATACGTTTTGTTGCTTCTAATGTTTCATCCAGGTGATTTTGCTTTGTTTCAACATTACTGCAAGTTGTGTATACATTCATCCTTTTCTATTTTTAATTCATATGAAAATACAAATTAAACTAGTACTTAATTAAAAAAACTCTACCTATATTTTCTTTTTTGGTATGTTAAAAAACTAGTTTTATACATGAACAAGCCCTTTTGTAATGATGTACCTGCTGTTGAAAGCATTACCCTATTAAGATAGGCATATTGCTATGTTTATTTGAAATATAATTTTAAAGGTAACCAACTAGATGTCGAAAGAGCCAGTGGTCCGTTTTATGTACAAAAAATTTCACCACAATTATATCTTTTCCTCAATACCATATCTATTTGAAACGAAACAAAATACTTAATTTATCGATTATTATAATTACACTAATATATATGTATCAAAACCAGAGAGGTGTGTAAGGTAATCCCTACATTTCATACCTTGAAATAATATAACATATAAATACTGTTTTGTTTGTCTTCGACTTCTTCATGCAGAGAATAAGCTAATAAGATCAAGCTCAGTGTTGTGAAACATGAATTCATTACAAATATCCCCACATTTTTTTTATTATCTATGTATGTATAAGATGAATAATATAAGAACACGTGAGGGTAGAATTAATTTATGTCAAAATCAATCTCTTAATTACTTAAACTGCAGTCCCTATTGGAAGATATGCCTGGCATATGCTCTGTTGTTATGTGAATAATTTAACTGTGTATTTCAATATATTAAAATGATTATTTAATCATGGCGAAACCATGTGAGGCAGTTTACTTATAATAATTAATTATGTAATTATTGTACAGAATTTTAAAATGTCATTTGAAGACATAAAAATGTGTTGTTTAAAACGGGAAAAGCTAATGATTTCTTTGTGTTAAGGTAAAAATAACGGCAACAGTTAATAACTTTTATATTCTATTGAGTTCCGTAAAATGAACGTTAGCAACTGTCACTTTACTTGTGATACAACCTGGATTTAAATAACACAACTATATTCTGTACAACAATCAAAATTATTGGTTTTAATCATGCATTTTATAAATTGAGTAAATAATAAATAAATAATAAATGAAAGGAACTAACAAACGAATCATAGTGAAATGGTAGACCAGTTTATTTATCTTTGACCTTCGAGTGAATTTAAAATTATTCGACAAACATTATTTCTTATAGTATAGTAATAGTGATACCTAATTTACTATTTAAAACATTCGATTGATAATATATTGATAATATAGAAATAATAAATAAATCAAATTTAATTAATTTAAATTATTCACACTATTAAATGGCTAAAACTACTTTTAAAATGTATTTTAAAATAATTATATATCTCTATTCGTATATTAGTACTGAATACCTCTATAAGAGAGTTGGATAAATAGAAAATATACAGTCAGAATTATCGTTTGATGAATAAATATTCAATTTAAAATATTGATTTTTCTTAGATATTAAAACTGTTATTATTATATAGAAAATACCTTATCAAATATTTGTATACAAATTGCAATTTTTCAATCAATCAACACTATTCGATTATTGATAACAAGAATCTGGTATGCGCAAAAATATTGCAACATTTCCCAGAATGTGTTATTTAAATGCCTTCTATAGTTAATAGCTCAACTAATCGTAAATACGTTTTATAAATACTTTGGAATAAATCGTTTTAAATAATCAAATTCTATTCCATTCCTCAACACCACCACAACTCAATTAAAAAATAATAAGGACCAGGAATTGCCAACGTTACTGTCAAATAATAAACAAATTTCGATTATAATATCAATGTAGGTTTAAAAGAAACATATTATTTATGACTTAACTCTAGGAAGGTCAAACAAAAGGAATGAGTTAGATCGTCAAACCACATATATTAATTTAAAAAATGTTTACAATCCAAACATGACTTGTGTGTACTCTATGTAAAACAGGTCTGGCAAGTTAATTCTGTGGATTTAAAAAACAGCTGATCAAATCCAAAAAGCATAATAATAACTGGGGAGAACTAAAAGACTTTCACAAAGAAGAACTATTAATCAAAATTAATAACAATAGTATAATAACCATATTTATTCAATTTTTATAATTAAATATTACCGATCAGTATATTTTACTAATTATCAGATAAATATAGACGACAAATATAATTATAACTACGTTTGCAATATATTCATTAAATATTATTTCGTTCATGGATTAATTTATGAAACATATTGCCACCATTTAATACCCGTTATTGCTATTGAAACTAAACAATCTGGATATTATATACAAACTGCGCCAATAAAAAGTAATTAAGTAAATGACAGATGACAGAAGTTAGAACGACACATATGTAGGTTATAAGTTATACGTAACTACAAACATGTATAGTTATATAACTTCCTATATGTATCTATTGTATATTATAATAGAATAAGTATTTCATTTTTAACGTAATTAATTGCCCTATGAAAATCGTACTGTAAATTAACACCATTTAGTCACCACCAAACATGCCCAGCATGTTTTTTCAGAGGAGTGATTCTGATTTAAACCCCACCCCCTCTCTTTCTGTTTTCTTCCAATAGCCCATTTTTAACTTCCCCTCCACCTTCTTTTATCTCTTTTTCATTGCCTCCACCCTTATTTTTTCTCTTTCCCTTATTTATATTTTTGTCTTTTTCGCCAGGGGAAGGGAGGAATTCTTCTGTATTGCACAGTTAGATTAGTAAACTAAAATCTTTTTCTATGTATAAAATAAAGATGCAAATTAGCAGTTACCTATAGGCCTATAGCAAAAGAAAAATTATAAATAAATTTTGATATGAACTTGGAAAGTGGAAAGTGATGACTCCATTAATAGCATAGAGATTTAACGATAGGTTAAATAAATAGGCATCTGTATTTCTTAAGTATAAAATTTAAGTTTTATCGATGTAAGTCAACATCATATATATATATATATATACTACAAGTGTCTACACAAACATATACATCAAACGCGACTTTTAATCATTTCCTACATAAATAACATAATTAGCTATTTTAGAACATAACACAGGTAGGCTACTATTCATTTTCTTTTTGAAGTTAATTAATTAAACAACTTCTAACAATAAACATTTCAACAAATATAAATCGATATTTCAGTGCAAATGGAGTTAGTACAACATAATTAGTATACCTAAACAACTAAAATCCTACTTTTTAGTAGGATTAAATAACTCTAAATATCATTGAAATGGACTTATTGTAATCTGTAAATAATTAAGACGCTTCCACCAAGTATTTGATCAATGTGTAGACGATATTCACGTGGGTTCATGTTGATGCATCGACTAACGTTAATACCCGCGCTTCTCTTCTTTCCAGTATTTTTATTGCCGTTGAGCAATCGAATAAAAGAATAATTTAAAGTATTTCCAGACTGTAGCTGGCATCAACATATTAAATATTTATCCATATTAGTTACAATGGTAACTGGAAAATATATATATTTTATATGTACATTGACAATTTCTAAAAATCAAATTACAACTAGATGAACTCAATTTCCAATTTAAAAATGTACAAATTTTGAACTATGTTGTCCATTGATTATATTGCTCAACAATATTGATTTTATATTTTCCGATCGAATAGCGAACGATCGGCATACATGTGGTATAAAATTATATATATTAATTACGCTATAATTATTTTAGAAAAAAACAATTAACACCATGTACATGTGAATGTTAACATTAATTGGCATATTAAGTGAACATCCGGTTTCTTTATATCACACAGTAGTTGCCAGTTTATCAATGTAACATCTACATTTGTATAGTATATCATTATCCTTGAAAAGAACAGAATGCATGATTGACAAAGATATAATTGGTCTCGTTTCACCCCCTTTATACTCCCTCTAAAATGTATATATGGGGCCGACTTCAAACGAATATGATCCTCCATACGAACACCATTTATTGCAAGCTTAATATAAAATATTCTTCAAACTTCAAATCAGTATGTGTCTAAGTTAAAATATTAGGATAAATATAGTTGGAAATAATCCAATTTTTTACATGTATATAAAATACTTTTTAATAACAGCTTTATATGGAATATATGACTTGAAGCTATTTTTATTTATAACTTGTACACACATTTATTGTAATATATATATATTATAATTAAAACAAAAGAAATAGGTAAAACGTAAGATTTATTTTTGAAACGCAGATTTAATTGTTATTACCTAATATAAAAATGATTAAAGTGACAAACATAAATGTAACTATAATATTAATAACATTAAACTTTAAATAATACGAAAAATTGGTCTTTCTTATTTGATATATTCGTTTAATATTCAACAATTTTCTAAAACCAAAATAAGTCTGCAGTATTGTTATTAAATTCGGCGTACAAGTTAAAAGAAAATTTATTTAATTTTAACGACAATTTAGTGCATTTTATATTTCGTTTTTTTTAAGTGACTCATAAAATGCAGAATAAATTATTATTAAATTATTATGTATTTTTTATAAATACAATCAATGAAGAAATAATATTACACACAGTTTGTTAACAGTAATTTTAAGGTGTCAACAATGTAATTGTTATTTTCAGAAACTAAGTTTAGTAAGCGACCTGCTTAACACTATAGTTTAATGTTATTTTACTTTTACAAAAATAACAGTTTTTCCAGTATTTTGTTATATATATAGACAGTACATAACACATCAACATACTATTATAGAAGGATTTATCAGAATTTCTAAACACAAAAACATTGAAAGTGCACTTCGTGAAATTTCCTGAAATATATATTCTCATCCGGATAAGCTGACAAAGAAGTTCAAAGATATTCTAAAAGAATATTGTTTACATATTATAGCTTATTTATACCGCTGTATGTCGCCATATTCCATGTCTGTGCTTTAGAGAAATACACATTATATTATGATTGTATCTTTTGGCAGTATACAGTCAGTATAACGCAATACACATAGAGTAGCCTATTACCAGATTCCAATAAAACCGATCTATTAATAACTAAACACTTAACCTCTTAAGTCTTATACTCCGCATTTAACAACAAAACAAACTGGCTGATTGCTTATTAGCAGTAGGTAAGGATCAGTTGGGCCCCATAAGGTAATACTCCCACAGATATCCGCCATAGTACTCAGGTTACAACCCTGAAATACGCAATCTCGATCAGTTTATAATTAAAAGTCGAAACTTACTGTTACAGTATAGCTTTATAGCTTTATTGGATGTGCGCATGTAAAAGGCTAAAGAAGCGAAATTTGCGGTCGTTGTGTTATAGTATACACATGCAATTGCAATTTACGGTGTATATTGTAAGCGTTAGAAGTAATATTTAAAATAAATATTTAAAATATAACGGTAATTCACAAACAATTAAAAATATTTAAAAGCATTTTTTGGACAATATGTTAGTATAGTTCAAATGCAATCGATATTTATTATTAGTTGGTTATTCTATCGTTGTTATTATTTAGTTGGTTCATATTAAACTGATAAATTACAACATATACTGTATAATTATATATAGACATCACAGCAGAAATCATTTATCATAAGAAACGGCTTCATTGCGTAAGTATCTATTAGCAAGTCGTTTCTTATTGTATAGATATACATAAAGGCTGCTAAGCTGCTCAATATATTACACAATTGATTAATGTTCTACTACTTCTAGCTTTTGTTATGAGTAAAATGCTGATTATAATATAATTCAATGTGTTCCAATGTGTTTTTTGTTACGGCACATAATATGATCTATAAAATCGTATAGCGCTACGAATATAGTTTCGTTCCTGAACGCAGAACCGTTTTGCTGAGTCACCTAATCTATATGGTCTGTCATGGGAGAACAAGTATTGAAGCTAAATTGTGATCATTTCATATTTTAGCTATCAGTTTCCGTGTAGTCCTTAATAATTATTATGTTATATTCTCGTTATAATATTGACATATCTATATCGGGCTGCATCTATATAGCTTCTCCTGCAATTTCGATGCTCCTTTCTGCACAGTTAACTTTGCCGCCCATTGAATAGTTTCGAGCCTAAAACATTGTCGCTGCTGGTTTGTTAGTTACCTAATTGTTTTATTACATTTTTATTATTTAGCATATTTTATGCCTATTTTCTTTCAATTCCATCAATCTATACCATTGATTGTAAGAACACGTTTTATGTAGACTTCGAGTTGTAGCAATTCCTTTTTTTCATTTTTATTCATTCTCTGTCTATTAGTCATAATTAGATCCGTATTAGATCTTAAAAGAAATAAATTAAATTAAATTATTTAATAAATTAATTGATTTAATAGGATGTACATTTATGTTAATTGTTCAAAATTAATAGTGTCTCCGCCCAAGTATTCGCATATATAACAATTCATTCAAGGTTTTCACTTTTATTTCATATAATTATAATATGAAACTAAATTTTAGTGAAAGATTCCTTTTTTATCAGCGGCCCACTAAGATCTGATTGTGGTCCATTGTTCCCTTACTGTAGCGATTTTGATTGGCATTTCAACTTGGCAATTGGATTATATATTTCTTTCCGGTCATAACTCATAACTCAAAATGGGCAATATCCATGTCATTAATACCGGAGGTACAAGGTAGGATGTAGTAGAAGGTTCTACATTTCAATAACATTTTAATTCATGCTTTGCAAATTTATAAGTTTAATTATGTCCTATTTAAATAATCATTTAAACTGAAGTATTTCAGCAGTACTTTCATTTATTAATATAAGAATGTGTTACAATTAATAAAATAACTAAATCCGAAAAAATGTTTTTTTTGGTTTTTACTATAAATTAACAATATTTGGGAGAACTTCTAAGCTTAATCTTTTTAGAATTCCTGATGTTTTATGATATCTAATTTCAGCTTAATTGGCTAACATATAACCATATTCTGTTAAAAAATTAATCGATCAATTGAGGGTGAGAGAGAGAGAGAGAGAGTGACAGAGAGAGAGAGAGAGACAGACGTAGAGGGAGATAGAGAGAGGAAGGTGTATTGGTCACACTGAGGACTTCCCCAAAATGTCAAACTTTATATTGAACGATAAGTCTTTTTATTTATCACACTACTCATTTATCACACTACTCACCTTTAAATATAATACTGGATAACTACACAAAATGTTTCAGTCTAATGAGTAATGTCTATTGGTACTATTCTGTTTCTCCATTAGGAAACTGTTTTCCTAACTATACCCGTGTACCATGAAATAGCTCTATAAAGGGTAGAGCATTGCGATGTTTGTCTTTAGTAATGTTTCCAATATGCAAAATTGGAAATATTAATATTTAAAATTCCTCTCTTTCTTTATATCTAAATGTTAGGATTTCTTTCTTCTTAACTCAATTTAACTCGTGAACAAATGTCAATGTTTTACTTAGTTTAAATATTTGGCACGTATTAAACGAACTAGCTATATATTTCAATATTAGACTATATTTATATCCTCGTGGTATAGAACTAACCTTTTTTTAAAAATTATAGGTGAAACATATAATATCAGTAAATTAATTATAAAAAAACAACAACAGTGAATTGTCACAATTTACATATATATCTTCAAATCGTATCGTTTTTATCTTGATTCACGTGATACAGGAAATACATGTATTACATTTTACATCATATTGTACATTATTATAGTTACAAGGAAAATCTAGGCAAACTCAAATTAAACTTTTTTCTTTAATTTTATTTAGTTATATAATTGTAATTAAAAAAACGACGGATTCTTTGTTGTTTATCTTATTTTATGTATAGCTGTTGCTACCGACTTTAAACCTGTATAGTGATTCTGTTCATAAGATTAATTATAAATGTAACTTTAAAACTAGTTTAATAAGGATGCTATGATTAATCTTATTGCTGTGGTTTATGTTATATATAACTGGGCCACACTCTGCTAAATTAGGGTTAATCTATATATATATATATATATCGATACAGCTGAATCGCTATGCATCGGTATTATTATAAACAATATACCACGAATAAAAGCAACACGATACATCAATGAAAACATCAAATTATAACAGTTATTTAGATAACGATCGATAATTTTTGAAATATGTTTTTTTATTCTGGAGTGTTCAGCTTTTTGAGGTGTTCAATTGTTGATTGTATGCTACAATAATCACATGTTGCAATCTTTTGCAATGTTTATAAAAATCAAGTTATAAGATTTCATTGTACACTGCTTAAATTATTATAAATTATTATTAAATTACCTTATGCGTTATAGTCATTCATTATTCAAAAACTATATCTAACAAAACAATCGGAATATCATTCATACACTACATATGGTATACAAGAAAATGAATTAATTCTAATAATTAATTATTTTGACCATTTATACTGTATATGCTCAAGAAGTGCCGATCTATCTAGGGATAAATGTGTTCTACTTATATAATGCACTAGATTGATTGGGGGATGTTTGCAAATAAAGTGAAAACACCGTTTTAGGCCCATATTTATCAACTAAGGACAACATGCTAGTTAGCAGTAAAATGGTAACCAATTTATTCAGAATAAAGTTTATAAGGATTCGAGGGATCAATGACAAAAATGTTGCCTAAAACGTATCGACACATTTTTTTTATACAGACAATTCATTTAATAAATGATTAAAAAAGGGTAATTTCCGCTCATTTTCAGTCATGTGATACTTCTTCAAGTTTTCAAGAAGAACTTTTTAAGTGTTAAAGGATCAAACGGTGGTTCAATAGAATATATCGCTTTACCCGCGGTTCTTTGTTGTCAACTTACAGACGCGTGCATTATATTAAGGTATTTAAAATATAACTTACTTAGGCGGTTTTGCACTAGATAAAATCAAATTAATAAAAAAATGGAATCAAACTAAGTCGATTTAACTTTAATTCGAATGCACCAATACACAATCAACTAAATCTCTTCAAAATTATCTAGGCTTACGCAATACATATAAAATGAACTCTTTAGATACATATTGCTATGCTGTAACATAATAAAACTATAATTTTAACTTAATCAATAAAAATGGAAGCCGTATTTAAAAGATCTAACCAGTTTAATTCGTATGACAAATAATTACTCTGCGAGCTTTGTAAAGTGTATCCCGTTATTTTAATGTCTACCATGGATGCGACAATGAAATAACAAACAATTATGGTGAGGGATAATATAGTTACGTCCAAAAATTCAATTCTTAGAAGGAGGTTACTATATTCTACATATATATATACTATACTCTGAATCTTAAGTAAAGTTGAGAATCAAATCAAGGAGTTTGGCATCAATTTTTATTTGATTTTATTTGGTGTATAAAGAGAATAGAATCAAATCCAAATTAAACGGGAAATCCCAGTGAATATAATCTAGTTAACTTTAATTTTATTTGGTGCATACGGGCCAATAACAAATTATGCACAGATCAAGAATGACGTTAAAATCACTGAGATCGATATTACAAACTAGAGATTTTTTAACAACAAAAAATTGTTGGTTAAAAATTAAATGAAATTTAATTTAAACACATAAATAAATAATTAAACCACTGTCAGTTAAATTAACAGAGAGGATACTAAACTGTAACATTATAACTATTGTAAATACGGGTATAGCATTTTATATTTTGTTATTTGTTACTTATTCGTTAGATATTTATAAATTTAATTTTGTGACGACATTTTTATTATTATGCACACAACCTCTCTGAAGCCATTAGACAGTCACATCTCGTAAACATATATTAACTTAATGGATACTGTAAAATATGTGTAAATATTTAGTTTTTTTAGTTATAAAAAAGTAGAATAAAATCTTTCTCTTCAGAGGAGCGTTACTCCATAGCAACTGTAAAACAATTTTTCCTTGTTTAGTATACATATCATTGTGTTTTTCGGTGAAAGCTACCTAGATATTTCTGTTGAATGTAGATAGAGAGAGAGAGAGCATAATTAAAATTACAAAAACTCTGTTGTTAATATTATCAAATGATCATATTATGCTGCTAATGGATACATTCTTATTATTTATATAATATAATTATCATTTTCTGTAAAAGCCATACTTTTTCAAAAAAAAATACCTATTTATATATACGTTAATAAGCTATAAAATATAATTTCTTTCATCTCTTCTAATCTCGATTATTGCAACATTCTCTACGCTAACTACAACGCATTCAAAACTGCTGCGCAAGATTTGTCAAAAGACTGCCACGCTCGCATCACAATTATATGACTCCCACTCTTAAAAATGTACATCGGTTGCCTGTCTCTGCGCGTATTCAATTTCGTACGTGCTGCTTAACACATAAATGTCTTTTTGGAAATGATCCAAGTTACCTGAAAGATTGTACTTTGTACAGGTTTTGTGTCTAAATTGTCTAATAATAATACTTTATTATGTATAACACAATTGTACAATTGTAGCATATTTACTGATATACGGATTTCTATATAAAATTAATTTGAAAGGTTTTCACAAAATTGATTTGGATTTTTTTTATTCTCAAAGATTTACAGTCAATGGCTTCATAATTTTCATATTGTTATTTTATTTATTGGTTATATTTTAGTTTGTAGGAGATTTTTAAGTTAAGTATGGTTACTAGTGATATTCCAAGAGACAGTGTGTCAAATATTATGTACAGTTAAACTAAATTATGTTTTTAAACTTTTAGTTTTTTATTTAATCCCCTGCTTTAGTCTAATTGAACAAGTTGTACCACCAAAAAAGTTCAGCACGAAAATGTCTAAGAAATGCATATTAAGAATGGAGTATAATATATTGTAAATCTCTATGAAATGCAAGTTTAGCTAGGTATGCCTTGTTTTGCTTGTATTTCATATATAATTTGCGAGGTAAACTTCTCAAACGTGCATTTTTTCGATATTTTTAAGGAATACCGCTTTTAAGATACATTTTTACGTTGAATCGTTTGGTACGCCATTTGTTTCTGATCAGTATATTAAGGAAGAATTGCCAGTATTGTATTTCCAGTATTCTAAGTCACTTTTCTGTGCGGCATTTAGAAAATTGAGTTCCCACTTTCAGTACAAATAAAAAAGTAGATCATCTGGTGCGTAACTTGATTAGAGTATATTTGCAACAATTATTAAGCAAGATAAATAATGCCAGAACTCAAACGAGATTGTGGACGAAAACATATATTGGTGTGGCAGAAGCTTCCAATGAGTATTGCCAAAAAATGACTTTAAATGAATAAGGGTCAAATTCTAATCAGCTCATAATCCGTAGTCGTATTCCTATAATAAATGGGGAAAAAATCATAAAACGTTATTTTAGGAGTATGCCATGCAGACAATATGTATAGAAGGTGTAAGAATATAGAAATGTTTAACTCTATTTAATAATCTTAATTTGGTATAGTTTTTTTAATCTCTCTCTTTTTGTTTGAGAAATTACTTCGACAAATTTAATCAATGTACTCATAATGGCTCCCCAATGCAGAAATATCTTCCTATCTGAATATAGGTATAGAGACTTCTATGCCTTGTTAAAGTACCTCTATACCGGGAAGATTGAATTTACCTTTGATGTTGCCCTGGGTAAGACTGTTTTAATTTAATATATGTTTAGGTTGGTGTAAGGTTATTATTTGTCTTGTTTATCTTGATTTTATGTGTTTACAAACACTTACATACGAGTACGCAGAAAAGGTACATGCAATCTATTGTTCAGAACATGAAGGCGTTTGTAATTATTTTGTAATTACAAAATAATAAATATGAAGAATTACTGTTTTATACATTATATAGTATAACGAGATGTATTTATATATTTTCAATAATTATATTTGAATCAATTTGGTTTATATATTTTTAATGGTTGTACTTAAAACAACTTGGGCATTAAATGTTTATTTAGTATCCTACAATATATTTAAAAACTGATCTGAAATGTATAATTTGTACATAATTGGATTGTATATCTTTCGATAAAATTAGTAAATTCGGGCGGGAAAACTGCCAGGTACAGTTTGCCTTACGAACATGTAGCCCTATAACTTTGGTATATATATGTGTCATGTTTTTTGTGAGAATTATACTAAATGAAAACCACATGATGGCAAATTGTACAAAATATAAAGTAGGTGTATAAATACTAGAATTTATGTTTAAATTTTAAACTGCAAAACAGTTCTTAATCCTTTTATACATTGTTTAACCAATCTTCTTGCAATTTTCAGTTGATACATTCGCTATATTGTTTTATACAGAAGTATTTCGCTATACTTAATATGCTCTACTATTAATAATTTCACTATATTTCAAAAATGAAATATTTTTCAATCCAACGTTGATGAGCTCAAAAACAAACATTTCAGAAAAGGCTATATATATACAGGTCATTTATTAGAAATTGTACTTATCCACTAAAATATAAGTAAAAATTTCATTTACGACATTCTGCATCTAAACATATAATAATTAATCTAAAAGCTCTGATTAGATAATATCCCGGATCAAAAAGATTTTTTTCAAAATACATTGCCAATTAAATGGAAGTCTAAGTTTTTATTTATATGTGCAATCAACTGTTAATCAAATCTACATCTACTAAATTTGTGTTCGCAATAATCATGTAATGTATATATCTTCTTTTGTGGTGTCTGTAAACTTTGCCTGTATCTTTTCAGGCGTGCTGAATCTTGCAAATACCTACTTTGAAGACAGCTTGAAGCGAAAGTGTGAAGAAATTATACAAAATAACATCACTGTTGAGAATGTTCTCCACAGTTACGTGACAGCGAAACAAAGCAATGCTCCGGTGGGTACCGACGGAAATGAGATCATGGTTTCTCGTCACATCAAATCATTTCCTAAATTCCAAATATAATTAGTGTTATCTGCATCAAACTGGCGTTAAAAATATTATATAAATTTAGTTTTGTAATATTAATATGTAATCCACAATATGCACAAAATAATATGATTACCGCAATGAGTTTAAGGAGTTACCGCTATATGTGTTGCTATTCACCACCAACGGTAGGTTTATGGGGGAATTAAGTTTTATTTATAATTTTATAAATCCTATAATATTACAACTATATCTGAGAAATTTTATCTGAAAGAAATATTATAATCTATGATAGGTTTTTTTGTAATAAATTTGTTATGTACAGTTTAATATAAATATTGTATAACATGTAGCTGATACGTCATCATAGTGTATTATTATATATTGTATGTTTGATATAATTCTGTAAGTCTGATAAGCACGCCAAAGAAGATATTTATTTGATCCTTACTTTCGGCAACTCAGAGCCCCCAGGATACGACTGCCACTCACAATATTTTAACCACCCTATAACCAATCTGAATGTAGGCATCCAGTTGTACATTACACCCAAGAAGACAGGGTTACGATTAAACCTATGAATATAGTCTTCCACTTTGGTTCTAGGGATTCACCCGCTCTTCTGGATGCATGGGCTAAAGAAATTCTCATAGAAGTTATCAAGATTGATGGTTAACTTATTTTCTCGACTCCTGTTTATAATTTGTCAGACACCAATTTTAGCCGTAGTAGCTAGCCACAAACCTCCTTGCGTTAGTCTATCATATGTGTATTGCTTTTTCATCTAATGACAAAAGAATTAAGTTTTCATGGATCTAATATATTGTATATTGTAAGGATGCGAACTCAGCTTAAGAATGTAAGGTAGTTGTAGGGCTTTTTCTTCTTCTTTGTTCTTGTCTTGATAATGAGGTGTATAGTGAGTTTATAGTAAGGTTTATAGTGAGTTTATAGTGAGGTTTATAGTGAGGTTTATAGTGAGGTTTATAGTGAGGTTTATAGTGAGGTTTATCGTGCGGTATATAGTGAGGTTTATAGTGAGGTTTATAGTGAGGTTTATAGTGAGATTTATAGTGAGGTTTATAGTGAGGTGATGTTTATAGTGAGGTTTATAATGAGGTTTATAGTGAAGTTTATAG
>JAUZND010006165.1:0-11952 GCA_034780555.1 Coelogynopora nodosa | reverse complement strand
TGAGGTTTATAGTGAGGTTTATAGTGAGGTTTATAGTGAGGTTTATAGTGAGGTTTATAGTGAGGTTTATAGTGAGGTTTATAGTGAGGCTTATAGTGAGGTGAGGCTTATAGTGAGGTGATGTTTATAGAGAGGTTTACAGGGCTTGCAACGTCTTTGAATGAGCTCTTCTTATATATATTAATAGTAGTGTATGTTGTCTGATCTAGAGTTACTACAGACACTACATGCGGTGCAGGTCAAAAGTGGTTTTTGTGGTGACTTCTTATAATCTGTCTAGGTGTCTTCTGGACTTCCTCATAAATGCGAATCGCACATCGTAGTTTCCTGCTTTGCGTTTGCATCGCCGCATATACCACAGTGCAATGAAATTCCCTTTTGGTGTTATGTGGGTTCTGTCGCGTTCTGTACACCTATATATTAATTATTAGACTAGTGCTTAATAGTATTTACAATCATACAATTGATATAATTTGAAATAGGATTAGTATTTATGGTCCGTAAGGTTTGTATTAAAAAATAAATTATAAATACTTCACTAGAAAGTACCAAGAAAATAACTTTGCACAAAACCACATTGATATACTTCAATGAGATTACTTGATTGGGGTTTACCTGATGCGCTGGTGTCTACTTTTCATACTACAATAAATGTTATATGCTGATTTGTTTTAAATATAAAAGACGTGTAGTTTCCTTTTTATATTGTTTTTATATTGAGCAGCTTCTGATCATTCAAATAGATACTCCTCACCAATCGATTAAATTAAATAAATTAAACAGTTTCTCATTTTTTAAATTATACAATAGAATGAATAGTTTTAGTTAACAAAAGTTGATTAACTTGGTGTGAGTCTATTTAGACAAATTTCAATACAATTTGTATTAATAAATTATTTAGTATTGAATTGGTATTATTACGTATCCAGAAATAATTGTAGATTCAAATCGTTTTGTTGTGAGCTATCTGGTGTATTGGATGTACCATACACGTTTCCACATTTTATAATTTAAAATTGTTTGCACTAATTACTGTTTTTTCCCATTTGTTTCGCAGAATTTGGAAAAGCATTGTTTCCTATTTGCCGCCAACCATTTCTTAGAGGTCTGTCAAACTGAGACTTTCAAATCTATCCACGCAGAATACATCAAAGAATTCATTTTGAATGCGGTTGCCGTAGAGCGGATGAAATTTTGAAGATGATGCACTTATTGTTTGACTATATGAACAACGCTCAATTGTCGTACTTTTGTGCAATTATAACTTTGACATTCAGAATATTGATTTTTTCAAAATATCGTATAAAATATGTCAATTTTTTATTAGTTACTAGTCTTTGTGAAATGTTTAGTTTTTTTCAAAACAATGAAGTTAAAGTACATATTCACATTATTAATAACAAAGCGCATGTATTTATGTGTTCAAAATGTTATTATAAATAAATATGTTTTAAAAAATCGGTGTACATTTGTCGAAAGAAAAAAAATTCCATTTACATTTTATTCCGTGAGCTACAGAATAAAACGCGTATTAGCCCGTGTGCTAGAAATAATAAATAATTTTATTACAGATGCACAATATTATATTTGTGTTATATTTTTAATTAATTAAGCCATTTAAATAGCCTTATTTTTCAACTAACGAATTTACAAGACAATCGTTATATTTCATGACCTATATTACGAAGTTTTATATTAACCATTGAAAATTGATTTAATTAATTAAGTAATGATTAAAGTTTGAATTTGTTATACTATTTTTATATATTAATTATGTATTTTTTAATAACTATAACGTTTAAGTTGTTATTATTATTTTGGCAAATAAATGTGAAGATACTTCCACTATAACTTTAGCCATGATATAGTCATAAGTTATTTCATAGATGATAAACATCATATATATTATTCACAGCCCACAGCCAACAAATGATTTGCCAAAATGTCGATGTAAAAACATCTGTGTTCCTAATAATGTAGGGTTATTCATTGCCCGCTAGGCTGAATCCCGATTTAGAAAAATATCATGAGTAGTGAAAAGTTTCTTCATGGTCACGAGACTATGTTATTTAGAAAATTGAAATTTAAGTTTTGAGCAATATAGCCGACAATTAAACAGGACTGCTTTAAATATTATAATATAAATTTAGAAAATGTCTATACTCATGTTGTCGATAATGTACTAATCGATTAATACTTAAATATAATTACCATAACTTCTTTCCTTTCGATCATATCTGGATTATTATTAATATTTGAATATTATAATTTGATTGTTCTATATTCTACTAATAAAATTAATAGATATTCTGAATCGCCAGGATTATAGATTAATTGGAAGTAAGTTTAATAAATTAAATAGAAAGTGTTGTAAAAAAAAATTTTTTTCAAACGCGTAACTATGTCAGTAAATAGACTAAATTTTGAACCATAGACTTATATTGAAATATGTGGTTTTAACTTCGCATTTTAAATAGTATGTTTTTAAAAAAATGGTGAGCTCTATATTTTTACAAAATATTAAACATCCGTATTTTATAAATATTTATATCAATTTGACGAGCATGAATGTTTGACGGTCGTTAGTAAAAAATAAAAGTCTCTCTGAGGATTTTACGAATAATTCAATTAATAATTTTCAAATATGTAATTTACAATTCGAAATTAAATTTTAGGTAACGAAAAATATTTGGTTCATATTAAATGGTTGCGAAAAACTAAATTAAATTTTAAAAAAGTATATTACTATGTTGAGTTTATATTTCGATATATTTTCCCTCTATTCTTCACTCTTTATTAATTATTAAATCATGATAATCTCTATTTCTGGGTTTTATTTTATTTACTATAAGAAGTCTGAGATTTTATTTTAGTATTATGCGGGTTTTTGTTTATCTCCAAATAAATCCATTCAAATATAGCTATGGCTGGTTTTTCCTGTTACACGATGTATTTCTATTAATAATCTAGGGGTTTATATATATATATATATTATATATTTATATATTTATTTTTATATTTTTATATTATATTTTTATTTTATTTTATTTATTATATTTATATATTTATATATATATATATTTTAATAATATATCCTCAAACTTTATACCATGATTTAAATGAGATAATCAATGACTTTGCGGGTTCTATGTACTTGAAACCATCAGGCCTTCGGGTCTTAAAAACATAGTACCCTCCAAGCCTTGATTATGCTGAATATGCGGCAATCTCATATATTGTTATTTGTTAATATATATATAGGCCTAAACTTTAAAATTCGTGACATCTTTCGAGACAATTTTTCTAAAAAGTTATAAACATGGAATAATTTTAATAAAACGTTATATTTATATGTTTCACATAATAGATTTACTTTTCTATTGGTCAGAATTCAGTTTCAAAAGATTTTCTTAAAAATTTATTTAACCCGTGCGGACTACAGATTGACATTTTCTCGACGGACATCTCAGAGTTTGAGATATTTTAAAATTTAAGACATATATCAGTTAATAAGTATATAAAAATATTGTTGTAAATAATTTTACTTTAGAAATTAAAACATAGTAAAAATACTCTATATTACAAATAATAATTTGTAAATACAATGTTTACATAAAAGTTTCAGCTAGTAAAATATGGTTAGCATTATGGTAAAAATAGTAATACTCTCAGACTTATTTGATACAAACTCAAATAAAATACAATATATAATTTATACTTTAAGACACCTTTTGAACACATTAATAATTAAAGTATCTCCATATTCACATAATATCAGTGCTGATATCCATATCTGTTACAATTAATTACTTACCATTTGTTAATATTTTTCACGGAACTATTTTAAAAAAATATTACAATACTACGCTGAATTCTTCCGTTGTGAAATAATTTTATTTATATTACATAAATAATCTAACATAATACTACAGTATAATGATGCGCATCAGTAGTGACAATACTTATTAATTTTATCACGCGTGATAAAATACGTTTTATTATGTAAACAGTGGGATTAAAATTTAAATATAATAATAGTTACGCGTATAATATTATTGATTATTGATTATTCTATATCATTCAAAGTAAACTTATTGATTTGTAGTAATATTTTTGAACACAACAATGTGCCTTAATATTTATTATATAAATGTTTTGTACATTATTATTAAATTGCTGTTTTGCACTATATTTATAATTTTTTTAATTTTCTTAGCAACTAACAAAGAAATCATAACAAGTATATCGGACACTTTTTAGTGTTATGTTCTAAATTAAATCTACATAGTCATGATACACAAAAATATAAAGTGTACGCTTGTCTAATAACCAAACAACGAAAACACCACTTTCAAAACTTCAGCGACTTTGCAGCTCCCGCTTTCCAAGTGAATTCCTTGATTGATTCTGCATCAATGCATTTAAAGGCCTCAGTTTGACAGACGGCCAAGAAATGATTGGCGCCAAATTGGAAACAACACTGTTCTAAATTCTGTGAGAATGAGGTAAAGTAAGAAAACAATGATTAACGTAACCAGTTAATAAGTAGAAAATCTGTGACGGGTGTGGTACAACGAAGCTCACTGTAGAATTATTTGAAGCGACATAAATTATATTTTTTGTCCTATTGCTTATTAGCTATGATTGCTTCTTGATAAAATCACGATAATCAATTCAACTCAAAAAATTATTACACGAATATTTTTTGAAATTATTAAATTAACCTGATAATTAGAAACCAATTAACATTAATAATCATTCAGTAAACACAGATTTAGTTAAATTCTATAGATTAGTGCAAACGCTGGGGACGAGTATCTTTTTCAATACTCAGAAGCTGTTCAATACAATAACAGTATAACATTGACCCCAGAAGGCGCTTTAAATGTTATATATATTTATCAACATATTATGACATTTACAGTAATATGGAAAGTAGATACCGCCGCATCAATTGTCCCAACACCGATTGTTGTACGAAGATATTTATATTCTGTTCTCTTGCTTGGTACAACACGATTGTACAATATGTTCACTTCTCCTACATGGATTATAATCATGGAATTCAAATATCAGGAGAACCACGCGGTGATGATAGCGTTTAGTCTTCCTAACGGTCGTCAAAATTATTTATTACTCTGCCTGTTTCAGCAAGAGTAGGCTAATTATATAGTTACATATCTGTAAAAATCTTTTTATTCACCAAATAGTTGGCTTAAACGTCGTGTGTCTAATTTTTGGAGGGTAAGGTTAGTGCAAGTATTGACAAATTTTTTATGTTTTTCAGTTTTTGCGAATGTGGGTGCGCCGCACTCTGAACTTTTTTCACAACTTTTTCCACATTCCTTGTGAATACTGAAAACGACTGCCACAATACTCTTGAACACTTTGGTTACGACTATTAGTATGAAGAGTCAAAAAGAGTGCTTGTCTCATCAGTTTGTGATTATTTCTTCATGTTTATAACAATATCTTCTCTTACAAGCATAGACATCTCCTTTGTTTATAGAGTGTAGTGTATATTATTCTTTGAGGTTCTCCACCTGGTAAAATACATGTTCGCAATCACAGTTAATCTGCAGTGTTTTGATGTAGATATGGAAAAAGAAAAAAAAGAAAAACGAATATATATAGAAAGACGTAAATAGATTAAAAAGTAAAGACTCCACAACACGAAATTATTTATTACACCTGAATTTTCTGTTTTAAAAATATTCATTGTATATGTAGAGAAATTTTGTAAGATTATCCTTTCCTCACTAGGTACACAAATCGTGTGAAAAGTTCACTGACTATATACCTCCGAACTTTTTGCATTATTCATCAAATGGTCAGGTACAAACAAGTCATTTGGGTGCATCACATTAAACAATACAGGTAGTAAGATTTCATACACTTGCAGAATGCTTTCTGCATAGTAATTGACTACGGTTATGGAATATAATTACTCCCACTGAAGCAGTACTATCCGTTTCGGTGGGAACATCAAAGAGCACATTTCGATTGGAAATCATGTTTTGAAAAAAATGATTTTTTGCAGCTTAACTTGGACCAACAAGAAGCGTAGCTGACTGAGGAGTTTTTCTGTAGGTAAAATTGAAGTGAATATATAATAATAATAATATAATGTTTATAATAAAGCAACTTTTCGCTAGTGAGCGATAAGGAGTGGGTTTGTGCACTATTTTTAACAACTTTCTTGCATATAATTCGATGCAGATAAAATGAAGTGACTGTATACAATTTGCGCCATTGCCTAGATAAGTGTAAGTGTTTGTATTCTATTTTTACATTTTTATTGTGCTAGTTGTCAGTCGCTTGTCCGCGAAAATACTTGGCGTCCGATTCATCTTGCAGGTAAGATTATATACCTAATAATATACGGATCCGTTGCTCCGTTGGGTGTGTGAAATAGTGATCTGTTTGTCATAGGTTTCGCGATAAACGGCCTGAGAGATATCAGTGGTAAAGGTTATTCGTATCGCATCCTTGGTCCGCTTGTTCTCTCTACCATAGATTAGACTGTTCAACTTGTGGACTTTCGAATGTGCATCGCTGAACTGATTGAGAGAGTTCTCACAATTTTCGACAAACGAGTGTTTGGGGACTGAGCGTCAAGTGTTCTAGAATGTTCTTATTTATATAAACTACTCTTCAATAATACGCTTCGATTCTTGTTCTATAATAGCCACCAAGGTTGCCTACACTCTAGAGTTTTTTCTCTCTCAAAAATTGAGGAATTGAACTAAAGTTGGGTTGTTGAGACAAAAGTGGAATTTTATAAATTTTCAATTTGAACCGATTTCACAGAGCATTCAAGAACCATCCATTGTTTTGTTAATTTGTCTCCAACTATGATGAACAATATGGCGGTTGATTAAGTAATAAACATTTAAAATCAAGGGATTGCTTTAATTGTGCATGCAATACATCCGAATTGTGGTAATTAGAATGGTACGCTTTCATAATATTTAACAATTGAAAAAGGATAACATTTTGCACATTTTAAAGTATAAATAATTTAAGAATTTAGAATCGAAAAAAATAATAAATGGATTGTAATAGTGCATATAATGGTTGCACTATTGAAAAGGTAGATTCTGTACAAGGAATCTTTTAAGATAGTAACACTACTTTCGAGAACTTTCAGATGTAGTGGAAATTTAAAATTGTGAACATTGTTATACTTATATACAAAATATTTTGATTTTATTTCTAGAATGGATAAAATGGTTGAAATTTTAAAAAAATATTTTACATGATCTTCAGGACGTTTACTTGGCGACTTCTGAATTTCTTCTGGAAAACGTATTTTGCCCGTAACTAACAAACAACAAAATCAATTTTAAACTCTAAACAGAGTGGCCGCATAAACTTCACAAAAAAAAGTAAATTGGGTAGCCTATATTAGTAAGTTCACCATAATAATAAAAAATATACAACTATTGAAATATACAAAACTTTTGTCGTTTTCTATTTCCCTTTAATTTGGTTCATTCCAAATATTACACTCTTCCTGGTTTCTACAAAACGATAAATAAAAATCTCATTTTTGACTTACAAATTTGACGCAAAATTATAGTACACATAAACCACAGTAATTTCAGAAATGGCTTTAATTAAATTTTAAATTGCTGAAATTAATTAATGTGACGTGTACAAATGAATCCATTTAAGTCGGTACCCACCGGAGCATTGCTTTGTTTCGCTGTCACATATCCATAGAGAACATTATCAACAGTGATGTAATTTAGTATTATTTCCACACACTTTCGTTTCAAGCTGTCTTCAAGGTAGGAATTTGCTATATTCAGCAAACCTGGCAAGATAAAAGCAGAATTCTCAAGCACACTATAACATTTTATCTCAATACATTAAGCATAAACATTGCATTTTATATCTGAACAGATCAAAATTTACCAACTGAAGATCTCAAGGTACTGATATATTCGTTGATAAACAACATCTTATTTAGAAAGCATACAAAATTGCAACAAAATTCGTTGTATATAAGTGCATATTTTGAGTAACGCGTTTTTGTAGAAATTTTTTGAGTAGTACAATAAAAATTTACAAGATCTACATTTCCTTGACAACGGATTTTAACCTAGGCTTACCTTTTATTGATTATTTATAAAGTAATATTTGAAAATGTTTTTAATCCAAGATTTTATCCTATCAGTATTTTTAGAATAATTGCTAAATCTGAATTTAGATGTGTAAAAAATATAATTTGTAAAATATTTATTTCTATTTTGGTAATCATTATTTTTTAACAAAACGGTCTGTATATAGGTTTTTCAGAGAAGTATGTTTCTGATTGTATATCTTAACTGGTATCTTAATCAACGTTAAAATCGAATATATAGATTTTAAAATGAAAATTGTAAGATCGGCTGAACGATGGAAAACTTAATTAAGAACTGCTTTGTATAGTTTTATAATTAACCATTCTTTTTAATATAATAAACACTTACTCCAAGTTTAGTTTTATTTGCTATCACTTTCAATCATTTCCATCAATTTAGTAAATAAACATAAAATTTGTAAAAAGTATTTATTGATAAATTAAAATCTATACGTGGTCGACAGGCAAGCCGTCCGTCCTGGATTGAGAAATGTTATTATTTTTTATCGAAATATATACAAAAAATTCAGTACAAATTATACATTTCAGATCAGCGGGTAAGTTTATTCAATTGTAATAATTGAAAATATGAAACCTAAGTTATAGTTCAATACCCAAGTACTCTAAAATAGCTATAACCATTTGTACAATCCAGTTAAATAAGACAATAATTTCCTTACCGAACCTTAGTACAACAAAACAACGTTACCTAGGGCATCATCAAAGGTAAACTCAACCTCGCCGGTGTAAAGGTACTTCAGGAAGGCATAGAAGTCGTTGTACTTGTACTCAGCTATGGTGATCTGGCTGTATTGGGGAGAAATCAGGAAAACATTTATTACATTGGTCCCTGTAATTATCCAATGAAGAAGAAATATAAATAGAATGTATTACTAAATGAATACTTATTATATATTATAATAAAGCATTTTTATAGGCTTACAGTTTCTATAATATATGTAGGCTTGCATTGTTTTACAATGTTCATTGCATTTTTACATTTACTATCTTGTTGACAACTTTTTTTATTTCCGTTTACAATCTCCTTACAGTTTAACTATTTTAAATATATTTCTTAATAATTACACCAATTCTCCAAACAAATATCGCTAAAGATGGCCAATTTTTAAATATAAAATAAAATAAAATTACAAATTCAATTTTATAATCGGTTAAGTCGCCAGCATCGAAAACTCAAAAAGGTTTAATTTCACCGGTACTTCTATCATTGCCATTTTTCATGTAAATTTTAATAGATAAAATATTGCGGAAGAAATTGTTCAAAGCAAAAATATCTAGGTATCTATTTTAGACGGAGGTATACCTTAAAATCAAAGAATGCATGCTTAACGAGTTATACCTCATAAATCTCAATGAAATGTAGGTAAAATGAAGTAGGCCTATAACTAAAATAATAGAGAAATATGTGTGTGATTCAGTTCATTGGTTCAAGGTACAAACGGATAGATTAGCGTAGGAATCTCTATTTTATTAAATGTACATATACATCCATTAACGGACATTTTTGATACATTTAAGAGTTATTCTATGTTAGTATAGTACGTAAATGTTTATACTACAACCCCGCATGACCTTTGTAGAAAGAAACAAAGAAATGTAGACGATTGGTATCGAATTTATAAATTTTCTAAACATCTTTTATGCTAGTAAAAAATAAGAAATTTCAACGGATACGATGGCGTTAATATATATATATGTATAACATATATGTAGCATTTACAATAATCCTTGTTATCTTTGATTCTACTGAATTGGTGAAGCTTAGTCTTGAAAGTCCTCAATTTTTTTAATGTCTTCACTTCGTTCACAAAACAATTTATCTCCATATTATTCAGACACACAAGAAGATTTATGTTCTCAATATAATAACCAGCTGCCTTCAATCCCTACCACCATCATCATCATCATCATCTCCATATAATTCTCAGTTATTACATTTATCACAATCCATTATTAGGCTTTTCCTCTATAGCATAACAATTCATCATTTGCAACAGTAAAAGGTATAATAATGATAAATGTCATACATTATGTTTTTTCTTTTATTTATTGTATGTAAGTTATTTATTCTTCTATGTATTGTATTGTGTGCTTAAGTCGAAATATGGTATATAGACAGCCAATTCACCCCCTCAACTCGACTACCGCACAATTAATCCCCACCACATGTTAAGGGTTAGGGATTAAAGAAGATACCACCGAACAAGATGCAATGTAGACCTCGATGAGTCTTCAAGTGACAGAACAAATTCTTTTCAGCCCCCAAAGAAGATGAAAAGAAGGAGGAGAAGATCAAATACAATGAGTAAGGAAATTGTTACTCAAAATCACATATTTTCAGTACATTAGAAATCTTTTCAAAAATCTAAATATTCTAACCCACACTTATAAATCTTTACTTTTTCGGACGATAAGGCCGAACCTTGCTCTTCTTTTTCTCTTGCACCCACCAACATAGATCATAAAAATAAGGGAACGAAACTTTCTTGTAATTGCAAAAAAGAATGAAGGCTTTGACAAAGAACAGTGTGATATGACATTCACGGTATTGCCCGATCTCACTGCCTACAGAGGTAATTATTATTCTAATCTATTTCCTAAAATATAGAAGTGTGTGAATGAACATATTTGTCGTGAGAATTCTGTCGGAACTTAAGGATTCAACACGGTCGGTTAGCTTTATACATATATCAGAGAGTGATGGAGAATTTTCAACCTCAATGATGTCCTACGAAATTTTACAAGGTCGTGGGTTAATGTTGTGAACGCTTATGGAGTTGAGATTCTGGCACCACAAACAGTCATAATCATGCAGTTTTCACACTTCGAAAGTATTAGATTTACCCAATTAGTGGACTATCCACATGTAATGGCCCTGTCACACCTTGACGATTTAGCAAGCGTATTCCAACGCTTAAAAAAATAAGTTTTTTCAAGATTTGGGCGTATACATACTGTATTAGTAACTTATACAGAACGCATTGATAACTTATATGTAACTTATACCAACGAATCCCAACGTATAACAACCAGCATTTAACGTGTTACCAGCGTTCACAACTTGTGCCCAACGATTGTCTAACTTATGCATATAGCGCGACAAAACACGACAGCGTGTAGCCAACGATCACGTGGTTTGGGTATTGGGTAACTATAGTCCTGTAGTCCTGGGTATCTGGTCCTCATTAAGTTGTGCGGGACCAAGCATGCTTTGACAATGAGCTTGACAGTTGAAGGGAGAAGCTGCATTGTGCTTAGAAGCACTTGAAATCTGTTAGCCAGGATTCCGAATGCATTTTCTACTACCCTCCTTGCTCGGGAAAGCCTGTAATTAAAGATGCGTTGTTCATTCGTCAGACCCTGGAGGCTGTATGGCTTTATCATGGTTGGTCGCAGGGCGAAGGCATCGTCACCAATGAAGAAGTAGGGCACATCCTCGTTGTCGTTGGGAAGAGGCTCTGCGTCAGGGAGACCAAGAGTTCTGTCTTCAACGCATTCTTTCAGCTCAGAGTGGTTGAATATCTGCCCATCTGATGCTGATCCGGTACCACCGACATCTGCCCATATGAATTTGTAGTCAGCATCTACAAGCGCCAGCAAAACAATGGAGTAAAATCCTTTGTAGTTGAAGTACTGGGACCCACTCTTTGGCGGACAGCGACAGGCCACATGCTTCCCATCAAGTGCCCCACATGTATGGGGAAAGTTTAATCTCTGGTTGAACTCGTTCGCTATGGCCCGCCAACCATCAGGAGTACTGGGGCAAACCATCACCTCATCCATGTATTCGTTAATAATGGCTT
>JAUZND010006164.1:0-10882 GCA_034780555.1 Coelogynopora nodosa | reverse complement strand
AAAGTACAGAACACGAGCACCGATTTTGTTTGTTCTATTAGCCTACTGAAAGAGAATGCCAGGAGTAATGTTTATCGATCTTGTGACATTGATTTGATGGGTGGATGAGTAGTTCCACTAATTGACTATTGATTGTGTCCCCCGTCCCCCCTCCACCCTACCCAACACATACTCCCGAATATGCCTTGTATAAGAGATGCGAGAGATGACAAACGAAGTAAGTTTCCAGAGAGGATTTTCTGATCACTCCCCTAAATTAGCGCACATTGAATTCTTCGGGAAATGGAACTAATTCTGTTTTAAATTTCGAACTGCGCGTGAAAGTGATGTCTGTGTGTGTCTTTGTGTGAAAGAGAAATGTAATCTTTTTCTCACTCTCTGGACTGTCGATTCAACTCAACTCTTGAACTGGAGGGAGCGACTTTTGTGAGCGATGTAGTTGGTCAGTCTCAGGTGTATTCGGTATGTATGGGTGTGTGTGTGTGTGTGTGTGTGTATGTAGAAACTGGATAGAGAGAGAGAGAGAGAACAGGAACAAAAAGGCGTGGACAAGTTGGTTTGAGGGACGCGCAGGCGAATGAATGTCCAGTGCAGCCTTCTCTCTATAATTAATTAGCGGAGTAGGCAGAAGACAAAGTTGACACTCCTGGCGAGATTGGCTGGTCAATTATTCACGGCCGATTGTTTCTCTCGTGAGATGCCTAGCATCTAGTAGCGGATCGAGTAGCCGATGCTAGAGCATAGCCAGCCATGAATAACTCCAGATCAACCTCTTACATCTTCCGCCGTCAGAGCTCGTGAAATCTTCCAAGAAGGCCTACTTCACAGCTCCCAACTCTCCCTCAAAGTCATCCCATTTGAGACTGGATCCGGCCCCAGTGTGCCCAAGCCACCGCCCATCCCACCGCCCATGGGCAGCAAGATTGCCCCCCCTCCACCGCCGCCTGTGCGACCTAAGCCGCCCCACCAGCAGCCGCCGCCACCGCCCAGGAGGGCTCCCCTAACACGTCTTACAGACGGAGTGGCGGCTCCACCACCACCGCCACCTGTCGCTGCCATGGTGACCGCCGGTGGTGTTGTCAAGCCGCCCAGCATCAAGAGTGGCCCGCCGCCGCCCCCGCCTGTCACCATAGTTACCAGGCAGCAGCAGGAGCGGGAGGACCGGTTGAGCGGTGGAGGTGGAGATGGAGGTGAGGGGTCGTCACCGATCGATGGACTCATCACGATACATCTCAGGAAATGTGAGTCCACTCTGACTTTGTTTATTTATTGTTCAAATGAGACGTGTGGTTGTTAATATCAAATTAAATTAATAATAAAATCAATATCGATTCTTCAGTTTGCCAATCAGATTAATAATATAGTAGAAGCAATAATCAAATCAATATCGATTCTAGGTTTGCCAATCAGATTAATAATATAGTACACACAATATTAAAATCAATATACATATATATATTATAGAAATAATATGTTAGAATTTAGAATTCATAGATATGAAACAGTATCTGACGTATTTTCAAATACAGCATAAAACTAATTATTATCCAATCCACTTTTAATCTATTTTAAACATGGTTCATTTGAGGTTTTCTGTTGATGCACTCTCCTCAGTATTTACATGTTTAAAACGTTTACTTCTCTTTGCTTTTGAATGTTGTAAAGTTCTTTTTTAAAATAAGGAAGTCAAAAAGTTTTCTGAACTTTATGATGTGTTTCACTTATATTTCTATGATCATAGCTTAAAACTATTATCAATATGGGCAATATTATAGGTAACAATCACCCGCAGGATATATAATAATAGCGGGCCTCAAATTCCTCAAATTTGACCATAATAATAATTGAAAAATGCATTATTTGCTTTTACACACCCGATATTTGATGCAATTTTTACTGTCCTGATATTATCGCAAATGTCCCGATAAGTTTAAAATCTGACTTTTGAACATTTTTATATGCCCTTTCCGTCATTTTCATGCTGTAAAATTCCGAAAATTCCGCGCTTCACACGATTACAATATTACAGTACTTTACAGTTCTTATATAAAGCAATTCCAAAAGCCTTTTAGATGTTTTCTTAGCTATAAAACACAGTCCCTTTCAACGCTAATCGCTCATTTTGAGACTCGCCGCAATTCCATATGAATCACAGAGACCAAATGTGATCCGGGACCATAATTATTCATTATTACAAACATTTATTGCGCCGTAACACAGTCGTACTGCCTAATCAATAATTTTGTATTACCTCTATAATCAGGAATGCATACAATATATCCAATATACAATACATATATGTTATGTTTGTACATTGTTATCCTAAATAAACATTTTATTGTTTAAAATAAATATATTTTACATTTCTCTAAAATTCAAAAAAAATATTCTTCAGATTTTTTTAAGGGTCACTCAGAGGCCTGATGTAGTGTTGCTAAAAATTGGACTTCAGAGGTCATATTTTATTCTCATTATTGTGATTATTATTATTATGATTATTGTATGACTCAACGAACCTTTCACAATAAAAAAAACCCAACAAAAATAATTTCACTGATTATAACAGGTCAGAAGCCAATTTGGAAGCAAGCAGGAGCTACATTTTTCACATTGTACGTTATATATCAAATATCACTTTTTAATATTCCACAGCAGTTCCCCGTGTAATCACCGTTTGGGAACATCTCTTTTTAAAAGAAACACAATTACATATTATATGCAGATTGACCCACATATTATGATCCGTTATATGCTGATTGACCTACATATTATGAGCCGTTATATGCTGATTGACCTAAATTTTATGAGCCGTTATATGCTGATTGACCTACATATTATGACCTGTTATATGCTGATTGACCTACATATTATGAGCTGTTATATGCTGATTGACCTACATATAATGAGCCGTTATATGCTGATTGACCTACAAAGACTTTCTGAAAATAACATAATACAATGGAAAACACGGCTGCCAAGTGAAATAAACATTTACACATCTAAACTTATCTTTAATAAGTTTCATCGTAAAATATAGTCGACTCCTTCTGTGAAATCAATTAATTTTAATTAATTTTGTATTATAGTTTACAAAACTAGGCTGACAGTTAATGTTACATACTACTTGAAAGAAATATTACCCTAAATATTTTAGCGGGTTATCGCAAGAGTTATGCTAAGAATGTTTCCAACCGTTAACTTTTTAAGGTTGCTGAATATTCCACTCACAATCTTCTAAACTTAAAGCTGATATAGCCTGTCTACGTCAGTCAAGTCATAAACGTCACCCTTTTCCCGTTTAAATTCACGTTTTTCTCATTTTATTCAGGAGCTTACATAACACCGCGATTTACTGTTATTTATTTTTTTATTAAAACTATTCAATTGAATCGATAATTTTCGGTCGTCGGAGAACGAAGCGGAGAAAACTTTCTTCAGTTGGTACGGTATGTTGACTGTCGCGGACGCATCATACGGGACTTATGATATGTTTTCCAAGATGTGGCGCACACTAATATGCTCATCAATCAAATATATCACAGAAACGAGACTGAGAGAGAGAGAGAGAGAGATCGAGAGCGCTCCAGAGAGAGAGAGAGAGAGAAGACATTGATTTGCGTTGTGTTGAGACAATGGCTTGGTTGTCGACGACGGAGCAACAATCAAATTTGTCGGCTGATTCGAGATCATAAAATGAAGGCCGAGAGAGAGAGAGAGAGAGAGAGAGAAGGAGAGAGACTCAATTAACTTATTATTCACTTGGACTGGCAGCTGGTACACACTTACATACAGATAGAGAGATCAGAGGAGAACGGAATGGAACGGAGAGAATCTAATCATCCTGATTTATCTTCCAATTTGATCCAGTGAATCGTGACAAACAATCAATCACCAATCGACTGATTCTATTACTCGGCGGCGCGCGTGGCAACAAAAACCTGGAGGGTCAGTTCATTTCGACAGCCGCGGTGGCGCAGAGGTAGCGTAGAGGCCTCTAGTACCGAAGGTCCCTGGTTCGAATCCCGACCAGGCCACCTTACATGGTTAAATTCAGCGGCTGCCCAGAGAGGCTCAGGGACAGTGCCCGCTGTGGTGCGTCTCAAAAATAAAAACAGCAGCAGGCCAGTAGCTATAGTGATGATACCATAATTGCAAACTCTGACAGCGGCTGCGCCCAGATTGGGAACTAGGCTGCCATAGTTGACCGGAATATTATACGTTACCTGTTCTGTGTTCGTTGTGCCTTTGATTGATACTAGGTCGTATAAGTGACCATCCTACCCGTGGAGAGTATAAGTTATATTTAAAAGATGTAAGAATGCCCCTAGGAAAAATCGTGACTTTTTGGAAGAAACTTCTTCTTATTAATTTGTTGTCTTTTTTCTTGATAGGTAATATATTATGAATTAGTTAGAAATAGCACATTTCATTAATCAGTAATACGAGGTGCTTCATTTAAAAACGGGTGACCGTTGTTCGCAGCATTGATATTGAAAGTTATTCAAATAATAAACACACAGTACTTGTTAAAATGTATGTTATAGTTTATGATTGATATTATCCTTATGTAATTACGTCGGTTATCGTAAAACAGATACAAATTAAGAGCCAATAATAATAATCAATACAAATCAATACGATGAATGAATCTGAGTCTGGATCCATTGTATCGATATTTGAATATACATTCCCAAAATCCAATAATTATAGATTATGTCATGCTGGCCCAATTACATTAATATTCTAATAGATAGATTCTACAGAAATGATTTTAAACTTCATGAAATGATTTGTGAAATTCTTTACTTCGTTAACGTCATAAATTCAATTTGTGATCAAGAGTTTAACTATGATATCCCTGTAATACATTTGGTTACTCTCAACGTGCATCATAAATAGAATATATTGTTACTCTCTGAATATTTAAAAAATGTAATAAATCAAAAATCAATTATGTGGGATTTAAATTTTATCATTTAGAGTGTTATAGTAATGTGACTTTGATTTTTGAATATATTAATATCCTCATTCTAGTTGTATCAATTGATGTCAAAGAAATTATGCATAATTTTTAAAAATAGTTACATGTATTATATTATGTTCGATAAAATTGTCATTAAATGTTGTCTTTAAGATCTTTCCGAATTTTTATTGATCTTAACTAACTATTATTCATCGCGCGGTATATTCTTATTGGATATTATTTTCTTTGAAATGCCTCATCAGCAAATGCTATTCAATTGGTTAATTAAAATAATTAATTTTTCATATATATTAGAAAATAAATAACCTTTTAAATATTAAACACCAAAACAGTAAAAATATTATAAAAAAACTAAACACTAATTTATTTCAATATTGAAGGATATTTTAAAGATGTTGTTCTCTCGAAAAGTCACATAGACTATATTGTGTTGTATACAGCATGTATCCAACCATGATCCCAACATGATCCCAACATGATCCCAACATGATCCCACTATGATCCCACCATGATTCCACCATGATCTTACCATGATCCCAACATGATCCCAACATGATCCCACCATGATCCACCATGATCCCACCATGATCTCAACATGATCCTAATATGATCCTAATATGATCCTAATAT
The DNA here is from genome assembly GCA_034780555.1 of Coelogynopora nodosa. Taxonomy (NCBI): domain Eukaryota; kingdom Metazoa; phylum Platyhelminthes; order Proseriata; family Coelogynoporidae; genus Coelogynopora; species Coelogynopora nodosa. The sequence goes on along the minus strand of JAUZND010006164.1, from coordinate 5,268 downwards.
GATCCTAATATGATCCCAACATGATCCCAACATGATCCTACCATGATCCCACCATGATCCCACCATGATCCCACCATGATCTCAACATGATCCTAATATGATCCTAATATGATCCCAACATGATCCCACCATGATCCCACCATGATATTACCATGATCCCACCATGATCCCACCATGATCCCACCATGATCTTACCATGATCCCACCATGATCCCACCATGATCCCACCATGAGCTTACCATGATCCCACCATGATCCCACCATGATCTCACCATGATCCCACCATGATCCCACCATGATTCCCGCAGGCTCTGGAGGTCTAGGCTTCAGTCTAACAACAGGAGAAAGCACGCCGGGGGAGGCCAGTCCTATCTACGTCAAAAAGATCCTCGCCAATGGAGTCGCTCTGCAAGATGGGAGGCTTAAATCGGGGGACAGAATACTTGAGGTCAGTGCACCCCCACCCTCCTCTCTCTCTCTCTCTCTCTCAGTTAAAATTTAAAAAATTAAAGACGCTGTTTTTACATTAAAAAGTCTAAATTTATAGCTTTTGAAAAACTTCGCCTAATATTTGTAATATGACTTGTATAAATATATAACTAAAAATATTTGTTTTGTGTTTTATGTATATTTTTTTGCTAGTTTATATGAAATAATGGTTCGTTCGATGTTTTATTATTGTAATATATATTTATAGAAATAATTATTAAATATAGTCTATACATACGTTGATTGCTTACGCTGAGACAATGTCTAAAACCCAAAACAACCTTGTCACCATGACATTTCATAAAAATGTTGCATGTCTAAAAAATGATAGAAAATGTCAGCTGTTTTCATCAAGGAAAGTAACCCTTCAAATAAACGCTAAAATTAAATGTGAAGAACATTTTCATCCTATAAACGACTAAACTTAACAATAAATATTGTTAAATTTAAATTGCTGTGGGTCAACTAATTTTGTATAAAAATGTTTTTTATTTTTTTTCTATGATTCCGTCGATGACTAAAGATTTTAATAAATGTACAAATTCTAGCAGTTTTGGCTTTTATAATATCTCATTTAAAAAAATGAGTTCATAATTGAATATTTTATTGAGTTTATTGGTATATTTTTAATGAATGTTTAGAAAATATCGTTCATTTAGTTTCTCTTTTAATTGATACAAATCTGGCGATCGATAATTCGAAACGGGCTTTTATGTTCTTTTTAAAATTATACTAGTCTGTGGTTAATGGACATTTGGAGCGCTTCGTATTCAGTAAGATTCATTATTACGAACCTCTTTGTATTATTTCCTATTTGTATTGTTCCTATTGTTTAGACTAGTAGATAAATTATATTCATTTACAAAACATGTCGCTTTTTAATTTAAGACTTTAAGTTATATAAATTATACTTGAGTATCAACAGTGCCTAGTTTGATATTCGATATATATTTAATAAAAATGAATTATAAATTATATATTTCGAATTAGTGCTCTTTGAAAAGGGAGCAGTTTCAAAGCAACTTGAATTGTTGGTGTCATTGTTAAATCATTATTTTAAGTAAGAAATCTATATATCACGACAGCAATGGTGTTGCTTTCAATTTTTACGATGATCATTATGATGTGATAGTTCAAGTTGTGGTCAGATTGATTATCTTTTTATAGTGTGTATTTAGTCTAGTTCTCTCTCTCTCTCTATGATAGCATGCCAGCTGTGATAAGAGGGCCATACATCGCACGAAAGTCCCACTGACTTCATCAGTTTGTGATAAAAATTTTATGATCCATAGTGGTGGATAGTTGTATCCTGGACAAATATCTAGAGAAAAAAAACTTGCCGTTACACTGTTTCTAATATATATTTCTAAATATCCTCGACCTGCATTCATGGCACAAAATTTATCATAAAATCATCCACATTATTATTTTCACCCTAAATGTTACTCATTTATCTGACTTTTATTTATAATCTACTTTATTAATTCCAAATAATTTTTACAATCTGTTTCATTCCTCTTCTCTAAGTTTCTGTTTTTTTCTTACACATATTTTTCTTCGGTACAATTGACTGTCCAACTTTGTTTTGAATCGCTTCTCTCTCTTCTCTCTCTCTCCCGTCCACAGGTAGATTCTCTGGACGTGAGGTGGATGACCCAATCAGAGGTGGTGAGTGTCCTCCGTGACAAGCCAGTTGGAGTCACAGTGGACCTGCTTATCGCCCGGCAACCCAGGTCTCTCCACTCCTCGGGCAACACTTCCGATGATGAGGGGGCGTTGTCAAGGACACAACAGGTTGCTCGCTTTATCTTTTATTGTCATATTTTTGTTAGTGGTGGGCAAGCAGGATTAGATTTAAATTAGTCCTGGGTGGGATTCGAACCCGGGTCATTGGTTTGTTAGGCGAGTATGTTACCATTCGTTAGGGACATTGTGTTGTAATTTATGTATTTTATAATACTAGTAATTAAATAGTCTGCATTATAACAGGGGTCACTAGACTAATTAAAACCTTTTTATTTGAATTTACCCTTTTGAGGGTACTTGAAAACTCTCGGAAATTAATCTTTTGAATAAAAGTCGTTCAAATTTAAAATCCTTTGAAAAAATATATTTTAAGCGTTAAATTTTTTTACTTAGATTCTGTGAAAAACATGACAAATTTGCCCGGAGCGCTAATTTTAATAGTCTTCATTATCATGCTGTTCATTTATAATTTGTAAACCTTTGAATTAAAAACACAATTTTTAAGATTTTGACTTTGGATTTACGGTACGAACACCTTTATAATAATCTATGTTATTCTACATAATATTTAAATATTTTTGGTTTTGATGAGTTCCGTATTAAGTGAAAATTATGAATGTGTCGTTTTCTGTTTTGCCATTTTTTAGAATTATTGATTGAGACAAGACTATTTCTTGGGAATCCTCCAGTATATAGGTATCTTTCTTTGTATTTATTTATACTTGAATTTCGAAAATAACAACTCCATTGGGATTGTTGAGAGAAAGGAAAGGCAAAAAGTCTGTATTAATTCATATTGAAATATTTTGTGTTGGTGTAAATATTGTCATATTTAAGTGTAAGATGAACTACAATATTAGTTATAATATATCAGTTATGTTAGATAATTCAAGACGCTGATGCCAGTGTGTTTTCTTTCACGACTGATATATCGAGTGGTTATCGCACTGTTATTGTAACAGGTTGAAAATCCTATTTTAATCCATGTTTATTATATATTGTTTGTAAAAGTAGTAATAATTAATAATATGTTTAGGCACCCACAATTATTTCGATTTTTAACTAAATGACGTAGCTTTTAAAATTTAATAAATTATATTAAAAATATTCCAAAATAATGTATTTAATTTTCACACTACTCAATATAGTATCAGTAGTATAAAATATAACTTACTAATAAAAGGGTATCTCCACATGCAGCCAACAGTGAACGACTGCCAACCAACAACAACCAACGACCCCCCACATCATCCGCATCATCACCCCCAACTATCGATCCTACACAAGTTCACAGTCTCCGTGTTGCTGGACGACCCCCTAGACTACCCCCCTCCCTCCACGGGCGGAAGGGCACAACCCACCCTGGGCATCTCGGTCATGGGTCGGGAGGGGGACACCGCGGCTGGGGGTTCCGCACAAGGTCCCCCCCCTCAGCAGCTCTCCCCCTTGCCGCAGCAGGTGGATGGAGGGGGCGGTGGGGAGGGGGGAGGGGGAGCTATCGACGCCCAGGATGGAGTGTATATTAAATCGTTGATTGAAGGTGGTGCCGCTCATAGAGTAAGTGTTTTGTTATTTTCGTTTTGTAGTATCGATTTGTTATTTTCGTTTTGTAGTATCGATTTGTTATTTTCGTTTTGTAGTATCGATTTGTTATTTATGTTTTGTAGTATCGGTTTGTTAATTTTGTTTTGTAGTATCGATTTGTTATTTTCGTTTTGTAGTATCGATTTGTTATTTTTGTTTTGTAGTATCGATTTGTTATTTTCGTTTTGTAGTATCCATTTGTTATTTTCGTTTTGTAGTATCGATTTGTTATTTTCACAATTTTCACAATTATTATTTATTAACCATAAACAAATTCTATCTCACATAATTATAAATCATGCATACAAATATTTACGTAATATCTATTGTACCCCAGTTTTCATTTAATTTTGTTATAATTTTGTAATGTGTGTGTAAAAACTTTTCATTACAAATATCAAAATAGAAAATATAAGAAAGCAAACTTTACATTTTCAGCAGACCAGAGTCAAACAGTAAATGTCCAAATTTGATAATATTAACTTAATAGTAAACATAAATTTTAGATTTATGCGTTTTATGACTATTCTGAGTTTTTGAGTTTTCTATTCTATTCTATTTAATATTATATTCTTTTGACGATTGATGGAATGTCGTTACATTGGATATTTTGCCAAAATTAATGTCCTGCTTTCTTCAACATTGCTTTGGAAAGAATATCATTTCATTATTATTGACACCTTCAATCTTTGTTTAACTGAGTATTAAAAAGCTGGTGATATTTTACTCTATGGATTTATCTTATTACAATATTGTTATGCAGCAAAATATATCAGTTTTATTTAAACAAAATAATAAAATTGTTATTATTAAACGAATAAAACAATGTTCATAATGACAAATACGTTGTCAACCTAAAGAGTCCAGTCTATTAAAAGTATCTCTAACAATTCTCTGATGAAAATGCTCCTTAAAAGAATAAATTAACTTAAAACTACAGTTTACTATACAAAGGTCACCATTCTAAAACCCGTACCAAATCATTAATTTATTGAATAGTTAATTTGCAAACTTCGGCTCCCCCATCATTGTCATGGCTGCAATAAGAGTCCATTATTGTACCACAAATACACACAGAGTTGAAGATTATCTTCTCCGGCAATCAATGTGTCCCCCTCCCATTCAACCATCTCCTTTCTTTCACAGGACGGACGGCTGCAGGTAGGGGACCAATTGATCGAGGTGAACGGAGAACCCCTGTCTGGCCTGCTAAGTTCTGATGCTCTCTCCAAGCTGAAGAAGATCATCCACCAGGCGCTGGCGGACGGAGAGAGAACTGTACGACTGGTGATTGGTCGAACCACCCATCTGGTGAGTCATCGTGAGGATCGATATGTGTGTCATCTGTGTACGACCTTATCTCTCCTCACCACAGTTATGTATCTCCCTCAAATGGTCCTTATCTCTCCCCCCCACAGTTAAGTATCTTCCTCAAATGGTCCTTATCTC
>JAUZND010006163.1:0-10882 GCA_034780555.1 Coelogynopora nodosa | reverse complement strand
AAATCGTCATAGTGTAGTACTGAAAGAACTGCATATAGGAAACAGTTACTTTCCGACTTGTTGTCGACGCTGACACAGGCCTTTTTAGCAGCTAAGCGAGGTGGTAAATTGAAAAAACGATGTCCACGTTTATTAGGCACGCTATGATAGCGGGTGGTCCTAAGATCGAACCACTCAACTGACTCAATTCCCAAATTTGATCCATTTTGGATAAACTGTTCGATCTGACGTAGGAGACCATTAAAAATAAAGTCAAATAAGGTGTCACTATTTATAACTTCAGCAGGAAGTGAAAACAACTGTCGTTCGGAGCGCAAGATATCGCTCGTGTGTGGATCGATTTTCAGAATTCGTAAGGCTAACACAGGATGTACTTTGCATTCACTGCAACCATTAGGTAGAATATTCAATGTTTCCTCAATCTGAGCACGAATAGATGACAGAAAATCTATGGGCTGAACTGAAGGATTAATAGGTGTAAATCTAATATAGCGGACTGTACCGTTGAGCGCCTGGTTAGCCTGAGTACGACGAGCAACTTCGTTTTCAAACACCTCAATAGCAGGGACTGACATAGGATAACACTCACTCTGATGATCACGTAGTAAAATCACTGATGAAAATATAGAGTCACATTGACCACATTTAAACACGCCATGTTGATAACCTGTTCTTGTAGAGGGTTGTTGATCTGCAGTAAATGTGGATGGAACCTGTGAGTCATTGAGGACATGTAAAGGTGGTATATGTCCTCTTGATGAAGTGGTTGGCATCTGTGAATCAATGATAATATGAGGAGGTATTTGTTGACTAACGCTATTGTTGACTGGAAACGGTGCGAACATATCCTGCTGAGAAGACTGCTGCAGCTCACGTATGGTGCGTTGCATAATTGCAGTAGGAGGGGGAGGAGTAGCGCTGACAAACATGTCTCGTTAAGATAAACTATATGATGGGGTTGAGACGTTGAGTTGGGATGAATTGCAGGGAGATGATAAAAAAAGCCTGTTGCGCACACTGGGATAGACGATCTCTCTCCAATTCTTCTGTAGCCCGCTGCACGATAGCGTCATGGAAAGAGGGTAGTGGTTGCGCTACTGTTCGTAGTTGCTGTAGCAAACGGCCTTGAAATGACCCACTAGGCATCAGCGAGGGTGGTGGAACATAATGAGCAGGTGTAGTTACACCGCGTTGTTGTTGTTGGTAAGGCGAATCACCATTGAACAATTCAGGGTGGTTACGTGGAGTAGATGTAACCGTCTGAGAAAAAGGGAGCCAACCTGATAATGCTTACGCGCTGGTGATTGCGGAAAAAGCACCTGAGCACTTTGGGATAGATGCGGGTCGTACACGGGCTGGATAGATGACGGCTGTGATGGTGGTGGTGGCAGTGATGCTTGCGGGATATCATTGTCTGTTATCAAGTGATAACCACCATTGCGGTATACGTATTTGGGACGCATTGTCGACTTATGCAAAATAAATATGCGAGACAGAGAGAGAGAGAGAGAGAGAGAGGTCTGTACACGCTGCCGACTGATGAAAAAGAGAGCTCCGAGAGCTGTGCAATGCTGTTCATACAGCGACAAATCTGTTAAATTGATAGACGTTCACTGATTCGTTTTAAGAATTCTGTCAAGTTAACAAGTTTCTTCTGATTGGTTTGAAGAAATGCGCACCCTTCATTATAAAATTAAAATCAATAGGGAATTCCCAAATCGACACCCCAAATTCGGAATCCCCGCCCCCGATTTATTCGGAAACGACTTTGACCTAGTTGGAATCGACCAATAGGAACACGAGTTCGTCAAGGTCACGGGGAGGAAGTAAGTCATAATCTATAGAAATTAGAAATGAGTCCTCAAGGTCACGGGGGGTGAGTCATTATCTATTTTTAGAAATGAGTCATCAAGGTCACGGGGAGGGGAAGGGCAACAAAAAATAAAAAAATTTGAGGGGGGCACAAAAAATGTGTGGGGAGGTTGGCCTAGATATACACTTTCCATACTACTATCACATTCTAAGATATATCCACAAGTTTCTTCATCATTATAAATTTGATACAAAATATTTTTTGTGGATCTTGGTTTTCTATTTACTTTTCAAAGATTTTTCCATTCAAATTCTCTCAATAGAAGTTTTTGCATCATTGCTTCTCCATATAAATTATTTGCATCTAAATCTTAAATGAAATTTGATTATTTTTTTAATTCATTTAATTTTTTTAAATATTTTATCGATAATTTATCTTGAGTTCTTTTCTTTTTTAATTAAAAGTTAAAGGTTTTCTTTCATTATATATCGGAGCTGTACTAATATGTTTTTCAGGAATTTCAGGAATATTAGATTTTTTAGATTCGGGAATGATAATAATATCTCCATCAGAATTATAATCTTTTTCAGATTTAGATTCTGATTCAGATTCAGATTCAGATTTATTTTCAGATTTATATTTATTTCAGATTCTGATTCTTTTTCATAATCTGATTCTTTTTCAGATTCTTCTTTTGATTCTTTTGATTCATTTTCATTTTAAATATTTATTTTCATTTTCATCTAAAATATATTTATTTTCACATTCTACATATCTTTTTCCTAAAACTCTAGAAAATCCTCCTCTAATTCTACATTCATTCATTAAATGCAAATCATAATCTGTTAATAATTCTAATTCTACTTTTGTATATTTAAATACAGCTTGCCAGCTTAATCTTGGAGTTGCATAACAATAAGTGGGATCAATTCCATAATATTTAAAATTGAATTTTCTATAATTTTCTATACAATCAGATAATAATAACACATCAATCTTTTGATATAACGTGTGATAATTTTTAAATGTTTTACAATTAAATTTTTTAATTCTTTTTGAGTAAATTCATAATCTTTAGCTGAAAATATGTCTTTATTTTTATATAATTCTTCTTTTGGAAGAAGTTCTTCATATTCATATTTAATAAAAAAAATCCATCCAATTATAAGGATATATTCCTTTTTCTTGCTATTTTAAATAATTCTTCATTTGAAAAAAATGATCATTTTATTTTCATCTGAGAATCTTAATATTTAAAATTTTGAAATTTAAATGAAATAAATTCTTCTGTTTATTTTGGTAATATTATTAATTTCTTAGATTGTTTTAGTTGTTCAGCTAATCTTAAAACAAACATATTTGCATCATATCCTGGTAAATTTAAAAAAATACATTTCTTTTCTTTTTATGATGTCCTTCTTTAGTATTAAAAATTGAACATGAAGAACCTCTATATTTTTCATTCCAATGAAAATGTTCTTTTATTCTTTCTTTATTAAATTATTTTTCACAAATATAAAATTTTGTAGCATTTTTAATAATTTTTATAGGATTTCTACTACAATGAGTAAATTTTGAAGATATAATTCTGTTAATGTTTTCCATTTCATCTAAAAATAATTTTACACAATTTTCACTAACGTCTTCCATTGTTTCTCCTTCTCCAAAATATTTTCTATATTAAGATTTTATTAAATAATCACTATCAGATTTTTTATTTAATTCAAAAGAAATAGGAATTTGTTTTTTATCATTAGTAGCCTATTTATTTATTCAAAATCTGTACAGATTATTACAGGATTTCTGAAGCAATTTTTCTTCATGAAAAACTAGAATAACAATTTTAAATTTTAAAAAAATCTTTTGGTTCCGAGTCTTCCATTTAAAAATACAGATAAATTTGTAATAGCACAATAATGATTTTCATAATAAAATAAATTAAAGGTTTTTTTAATCCAGTTATTTTATCTTTATATTTTTCTAAACTTTTATAAATTGTATACACTATTTAATTATTTAATTTATTTAATTAATTTAATAATTATAATTATTGGATTTAAATGACTCATAACAAAAACATTAATATTTGTTTGATTATCTCTTTCAATAAATACAAATTTTTATTATCAATTGGATATGGATAATTTATTAAAAACATTTTTCAGAATTTTTATATTTTGCAACTCTATTTTTATAATCTTCTTGAGGATATTTAAGTATTAAACATGAAATTAAGAAACATTTATTATCAGTATTAATAATATTAATTAAATAATTGAATCGAAATGACATTTTGGTATAAAATGAACCTTTTAAAACATTTATTTTTACAGTAATAACATTTATTTGATCCATATATTGAAATATATTTCCAGATTCATTAGCTTCTATTTGTTCTAAATGAACCCTTGCTTGATTTATATATAAATTAATAAAATCTTCAATTTAATTTTCTGCATAAATTATTGTTCGATTCATTCTAAATCAATTAACAAGTTCTTTATCAGTTGTAGGATTAAAACAATTTAATCTTGATCTTAATTCATCTTTTGCCCATCCTGATTTTGTTGAATTAGAAGAAATTAAATTAATTAGACTTTCTTGAAATCTAAAAAAATAATTATCTATATTTTTTTCAACATCTAAATTTATTTCATATTCAACAGATTCTGGTTCATTAAACATTGCTCGTAATATAACTCCATTATCTTCTTCCATTTTATTTCAGAATATATGGCTTGACATTTTGTGGTTTCGATTTTATTCTTAATTTAATTTTTTTTAAATCTTATACAATTTTTTAGTTAATTTTGTATTTTGAATATTTTTTTTCATTTTAAATAAAAAATTTAAGTTATTTATTTATTTTCAATTTTTTCAATATCATTAATTTTTCGAATATAGTTTACGTTTCTATTGATTTGTTTAGGTTTCTTCTGATTTCTTCGTAGTTATTTTAATTTTTAATTTCAGTAGAGTAATTGAGGTGAACAGCAGAATGAGGAGATCTAAAACGACTGAAGTGAGAGAATATTTTTATTATTTCTTGAGCGCAGCGAAAGAAATTTTAAAAATAATTAGGGGGCCTCATTCTGCTTTTTCTCTCAATTACTAACCATGTTGTAGACCATCCAAATTATTAGAAAACACATACACAAGGATTAAATTTCATGATAATTTAGTGAAAATTTACTTACGTGTTCAATCGAAATTAATTAAGAAAATAGTAAATAACAGACTGTGTGAGAGGACCACTTAAAATTTATAAAAATGTTTTATTTATAAAATTAATAAATTATTTATAAGAATAATAAATTATTTGTGCAAAACGTTAAATATTAAATTTTAAATATTATTCAAATTGTACGTTTTGTATAACCAAATAGTATCACAAAAGAACATTGTAAACATTAAAAAATTGGATAACTCATACCTAACATGTAAAAAAATATATAATATATTGTAAATGAACATGTTGTTGACCATCGAAATGATTAGAAAACACATCCAATAATTCATTTCATGATAATTTCCAGAAAATTTACTTATAAGCTATGACGAATCGGAATCAATTTAAAACGAAACAGGCTCTGTATGATAACAACTAGAATAGATACGTCATAATCAGATAAGATGATCCAAAAATATATACTCTAAATACAACCAACTAGATAGTTTATAAACATAACTTATGTCTGTTAAAGTTTCAATCATGAAGAATAATTTTCCTATATGTAAAGAGGCTATTGTTCGAATTCCTGCACACTTACTGCGTGTACACAAGGGACTGTTTAACGCTCGAGAGCTTACTTCGATCAAGGATTTATTGTTACTGTCGATTCTTCTACCATTTAACGCAAAACAGTTTTTACTAGGCCTACTACGGAAATATTTTTCAAAAAATCGATTATCTACAAAACTGAAAAGACAATTTGAACTAATTCTGTACAGATACCGACGAAACGAAATTCCCAGTAACCTTACTGCATGGATATCAATCGACACAAGATGTCGAACAAAAAATCAAACTCAAATCAATCAGTGACAGACGAGGAATCAATATACGGTCCGACGACGAGGAGGAAACAACAATAACATTGATGGAGGATATGGTGGAAGACAAAGAGGATGAGAAAGAGTCAAAGCTTCTGACTATAATTCTGGAAGACATACAGAAAAACACAGAAGAAATTGACTCTGAAAGAGTTCTAACACGAAGTAAAAAACAAAATGATAAATTATATTGAACTATTAAATTATATGAAAAATGACGAGACCATGGAATGAATTAAAGAAGAGTTCGAAAAAATTCGAGAAGATACTACTTTCGTTACTTATAATTCAGGTCTACGGAAGACTATCAAAAAATTTAGGTATATTTTTTAGAGTAGAGTGCGTGATACATTAGACTCAATTAATATCTCACATGTTGGTGATGATGATCATGATGATGATATTGACACATCTATTAATAAAATGCATAAATTATATTAAAGTACATATTAATATCAAACTTTATATAATGAAGTAGGTACTACTGTGTAACTTTAATAAAAAATTGGATTAATACAAATTGTTCTTTATTGATTGGAAACAAAAATATTTTGCTCCATTTAGTCAGAATTCTCATCGAAATCAATCTGTATGTAGCAAAATCAAGCTAAACGAACTAGACTTAATTTACTGTAAATATATATATATATCGTTTTAATATGCTACCTCCAAAAAAAGTAGTACGAACGATTTCGCTTATGTTGGTGATTCATATTATCAAATTTGGTTGTCATAAGCTGTAAACATCAAAATTTATAGGCTTAAAACCACAATGACGTCACAATGACGTTATTTTCTCCATAATTTAAAATATGGTCTAAAAACCATATTTATAATTAAATATTAAGATTATAATGTAAGTAGACACTAATTAAATTTTTTAAGGCTATATACTACTTACAAATATAGTTTACTACCCTAAAATAATATTTAAAATGATAGATTTTGGCACACTTATGATCCATAATGATCCTGATTGTAAAAAAATTAAAAATGTGGGGTCGGGTCAAAGGTCAAGTATCATGGTCAAAGATCAAGTGGTGCGGTCGAATCCACTCTTTCTATACCACATGTTCCCAATGTGAAAATTGGACAAAAACGTAAGTTTATAACAAAAAATCCTATATTTAATAATTGTATTAAATAATATAAAATTCAATAAATATTTTACAAGTAATAATAATTGTATAAAACGATATTAATAAATTAATAAAATAACTAAAAACTGCCGAATCGATCCTTCCTATACTACTTACGCTTAACATAATAACTTGTTTTTATTGTCTTGATATATATATTAATTGTTTCAGTTTTTATTTTGAACAAATGTAAATAATTACTTTTAACTCTATAATTAAAAATGAAACGAATACAACTCAACAAATAATAACTAAAAAAAACTGAAAACATGAATTCTGCGGAAATTTAAGGTGTGGTCCGCTTTATGTGTTACAGTTCCCATTTTATAAATTGTAAGTTCTTGATATGTGATATCTTTAAATGGCCCCTGGAGAGGTGAATTTTATAAGCTAAATATTTTCAATTGTTTTTAATGTTACATATAAATTGTTGTGGTTTTATTATGAACAAATAAACAGAAGTTTATATTCAGAATCTTATATTTAGGGTTTCTGCTTTTAGCCTTATAGTTGCCCTTTAGCAGAATCTTTTTGAGGAACCTTTAGCATAGTTAAATAGTCGGTTAAAAGTGAATAGAATAACATAAAAACAATTAATTAAATATAATTTTATGAACAAAATATAAATTAATAAAAAAATACAATATAAGCTTTAAAATTTCGAAAAAGTTTATAATTGTGTTCCGCTGAACGTGGGACGGTACCTCCCCAAAATAACATTTAGTGAGATTTAGCATATGTAAATAGCCCGTAAAAAAATGAATAGATTAATATTAAGATATTTAAATATATTGTAAACTTTATAAAACAATATAATATAATAATATAATAATAATAATATAATAATAATATAATATAATATACTTAAAAATGGTAAATATATGAAAATTAAAAATTTTTTAAATCCACATTAATAAGCTTGATCAACAATCTATCATAAGGTATTTAATACCACTTTGTACAACGTAAAAATTTGGTCGGGGTAATTATAAGACGAATATAATTATTCAAATTTATATGCGTCTAAAGTGGTTCAAGTTCCGTTTTAATTCATATGCTACGCATATCAATTGAAACTTGCCGTATTGAATTGAATTTTATTCATTTTTAATTGTCAGAATAAATGTAATTAACAATTTGAATAGCTGGGATATGTATATCAATTTTAAATGTGGCGTACTTGGCATTATAAAATGTATAGTCAACAATATTTTTAAATCATCGGATTATAGATTAATTCAAATCAATTTTAATAATAAAGGCTTGTTAAGTAAAAGTTGTTAAAATAGTATGTTTTAGAAAAATAGCATGGCAATGATTTAGTAGTTCATTCCGCGTTTGCATTTAATACCATTTTGTAGATCATAAGCATTTGAAGATCATTATTAAAAAATAATTAACAAAAGTATTTTTTCTAGGTATCAAATGTTCTAAGTTTTTCGCACATCTGAAAACACTAATCAATTTTGCGTGTTATATTAAATGATAATCATAAAAATGCAATTATCGACGTTTTTAGCCAAGTTATCTACGGATTACGTTCAATAATAAATCAACCTATTGTATATTATTATTATCATTGTCAACATGGTTCCCTATGACAATTGTGTGATATGTTTGAAAAACACTTTTACACGATGGGCTGTCACAACGCTCAAGGCTGGTAAATTTTAGGATTCACTACTTCTCAGATAACAAACAGACAGACAGACAGACAGACAACGGGTATAAGTAGACTTGATGTGTACAATTCATACTAAATATTTTCATTATATTTAAATATATTTATTAAAATTTATTACTTCAGCTATCAAGCAATTACCAAGAGCCCTAACAACTATATTTTATTTATCAAACCAATATTCAAAACTTATAATCAAGTAATACATAGTTCATGAGACATAGGCTATACTATACAAAACTCCTATTGTTTATATTCTAAAGAAAGCACATCTGATGTCATTTAATACACGAAATGCAATTTACAAAGCCATGCATCAATAATTTTATATGCATAAAGCGTAAATGTTCCTTCCCTATGGATACATTGTGAAAAAATGGGTTAATATTGAAAATTTTGAATTTCAAATAATATTTGAAAATACTAACAGAAAAAAAACATATTGCATGTTTTGTTTAGCTTTCACAAAACAATAATACGGTTTGTTACTTGATTGATAGTAATTATTTATTGGTAAGTTAATAAATTCACTTTGTCTTTTTATTTATATAATTAAACATAGGGCCTACATATATAATGTAACAAAATAGAACAATTTACTCCAATTAATTGTTTTGATATATATTTATTTAGTTAATATAATAGTAATATAATATTATAAGAATAGGTATTTAATATTATAGGAATTATAGAAAGTAAAAATGTAAACCGTATAAAAAGCGAATATTTTGTTTTGTACCTACGTGTATGTAATTTATTTAGTAGTTAAAAAATTGTTAAGTAGTTAAGATTGGTAGTAAACATTAAATAAAGAAATAGTTAATAAATTATGAAATTGAAAAAATGTTTATTATTGAAATTTCGACACTAAAACATTTTTAATAATAGCAAAATTAATTATGAGTTAGTTGATTTAATATAATATTCACAGAGAACTATATACGTAACTATATGCATTACTTTCTTGTTGCATCACATATATTATATATTAATACTATAAGCGACTTTATTCTAATATTAAAATATTAAATCATTTAGTAATCAGTAACCTACAAAACTAAGTTTCCTAAAAAATTTGATAATGATTTTGTTATTCAAATTATAATATAAACCAATTTAATATATATAAGTAAGAAGTTTTAATACAAAAAAGAAACTAAGTACCTAAGTCTAGAAGGGTTTCTGTTCGATGGACTCGGCCTTTTCAAAAACTGACTAATTTAATGATAGCACTGCAATGTTGGGAAGATTAATTGGTCAACTTTCGTGATAGAGGGCTCGTTGACGAAATTGTAGTATCGGCGAAAAGTGCTGCAGTATTCGACGGTTTTTGCTTGCAAAGAAACATTCGCTTGTGTTGTTAGCAAATAAATGTTCAAATTGTAGATGCATTATACTGCGAATGATGAAGTGAGTAGTATGGAACATCTCTTTCTGCATAAACCCTCACCCCAAAAAATGTTGTTTCACCCCCCCCCCCATTTCCCCCCCCCTGTGACCTTGATGACTAATTTCTAAAAATAGATTATGACTCACCCCCCCCGTCACAAATGTAAAATTATTTTGAATTTTCGCGTCAAAAATGTATGAAAATTTTACAGCCAACCAGAATCGAGTATTTGTTTTTTGGTTGCTATGGCTTCCTATTGACCGCTTTAAACAAGGTCTAACGCCGTTCATGCTGGTACTCTCAATGTTGCTGTAAATGATTTAGCCCCTAAGGTGATTATTTAAAAAATTCCAAAGGGGCGCGCACGTTCTTTGGAATTAACGCTCTACCCTTCAACTCCATATCTTTCAGTCTTTCCGTGATTCAAAATTCCTCAGGTCAATGCCGCATTTATTGATTTTTCTAAATACGATGTGTTGCAGGCCTGCGTCGCCGATCACGCCGACTAAGTCAAGTATGAAAATTTGTTTGATATATTACTACTACTACTATAAATACACTATAAGTATACTGTAAAACCGCTATACGTATTAAGTATACTATAAGTATACTGTAAAACCGCTATACGTATTAAGTATACTATATGTATACTATAAGATACTATAAGTATACTATAAGTATACTATAAGTATACTATAAGTATACTATAAGTATACTATAAGTATACTGTAAGCATACTATAAGTATACTATAAGTATACTATAAGTATACTATAAGTATACTATAAGTATACTATAAGTATACTA